>JANKKB010002672.1:2850-19236 GCA_026225775.1 Bursera palmeri
TTGAGCCATGGCTTGAGGACAATGCAACACATGTTGAAGACATAATTGAGAGTGACGAGTTTGAAGAATAAGAGAACTTGTATTTTGAATAGGGAGAGCAGTACCATTCCCAATAACAACTGAATCATTTCCCAAGTATGGTTCCTACAATGTAAGGTTAGCAAGATAATTGGTAATATGTTGATTAGCACCGCTGTCAAGAACCCAAGTGTCGCCATCGACATGAACATTTGTTTGAGCAACTATTGCTACCAATTGAGCAGGTGGGTGTCGTCGCTGGTAGGCATAGTCCATGCGATGATAGCAGTCAAGGGCAGAGTGATTTTTCTTACCACAGATTTGACACACAGGATGATNTTTGAGTGTGTGGAGATGACACACGAGCAGGTGATGGTGAGGAGCCAAGTTGAAACGCTGAAGGTGGGCACCATGGTGAAGACTTGGGTGGGTAAGAGCCTCGTGGCTTGTTTTTGTGTTGTCCCTGACCTCTATTCTTTGCTACTATCATGGCAAAACCAGGCTGCTCAACGAAGGAGGATTGACTAGCCAATAGAATCTCATAAGCTAGGAGTTCAGATTGGAAATTCTCAAAAGACATGACCCCTGTTCGAAAAGCAAACTAGCAAGACACAATAAAGGGATTAAAAACAGGATTAAGAGCACGTTGGACATAACCAATGAGATCATCTTCAACAAAAGATTTCCCAATAGCCCAAAGTTGGTCTGTAAGTCTTTTGACTTCATAAAGAAGATCAACACATGATTTATTTCCCTGCTGAACATTTTGTAGCTGGGTCTGGAGAAGATTAACCCTTGATCGTGAGGGTGAGGCATAGAGTTTTGCCAAGGTTTGCCAAACTTAACGAGCAGTATCCATCCCGTAGACATGAGAGAGGACCTTGTTTGTCAGAGAAGCATTGAGGCAGGAGAGAACAAATTGATTTTTCTTGCTCCAAAGAATGAAGGCCGGGTTGAGTTCGACAGTTTCTGAGAATGGTAGATATTTTTCTGGGCAGGGTTCAATACCATCCACAAACCTTAGTAAGTCAATGGTTTGAAGAACAGGAAGAAATTGTGAGACCCAATTAAGGTAGTTTAAGCCATCCAATTTGACTGAGATAAGTTGAAACACATTAGGAGGAAAAAACGAATTAGAAGAAGGTGCGGAAGCCATTGAAGGATCGAAGAAGGTGTGAGCCTAAATGCTCTGATACCAAGTAAGAAAGGTTGTTGAAAGGTGGATTTGTCAAAGATGCAAATCACCGTATGATTTGTATTGATTTATAGAAGGTTACAAGTAATAGACTTATACTTGAATTGAAAGTAAACTAAAATAAGGAAAGATACAAAACTTAAGGTAAGAGTTACAAAACATAGAAGGAATGTACAACTAGACTACTAAATTGAAGACTGCACGAATTAAGGAGAGATAGAAGCCAATGACAGCTCTATCATTTAACACTAACAACTCTTAGTTGTACTCTTGGCTACAAACTGTAGAATTAGGTTTCTGCATTTAGCGGTTTGGATGGTATTCAAAGCACGCCTGGATTTTGAATATTATTTTGAAAAAGTTGGCTGTTCTGTTGGTTTTAACTTCTAAGCATGTATGTAGATTATGAGTAGCTGCAGAATCTTAGGCATACACATAATTTGATTTGCTATCCTGAGTTACTTAGAGTTGATTGAATTTGTTTCAATCTGAAGGAACAACTCCTTATCATATTGATTTTGTTCAATATTCCTCTTCATGTAGGTCCCTTATTTAATCCGTCTTGCAGCCACTCATTTGCCAGTTCGGAGGATAAAATTTATTAAGAGGTTAGAATTTATAACCACTCTTTTACACAAATTATACCAGATGTCGTGCAGCTAGCATTAGATCAAAGCACTTTGAAATGGTTGAATCCATATCTAATATGGGTCATCTTAAGTTTTTTAATTATGTTTGTCATGTGTAAGGGTTCTAAAATAATTAACAATCTGGTAATTACCCCTTGGATTGCTCTGATTCTTTTAGATTCAAACTCATAGAAGAAATAGGCGTATAACTTTTAACTTGAGATGGGGATAATTGTAATATTGATAATAAGATCTGAAATTTGTACCCACCTGCAAATAATTAAAAAAAAAAAAACCTACAACCACTTCATATTACAATTTCATTCAAAACCAATCATACCGTTTAACCCATGATTGATTATCGTTACTAAAATAGAATCCTTCCTCTCTTGCTGACCAGAAACAATTTCCGGTACGACGGCATGTATGAGTTTCTACTCCACTTTGGAAAACGTCGATCGTCTTCTTGTTTAATCCACATCTCATCACACACCAGAAATGAGTAGTCTTCCACACATGGTTACCAAATTTGAATCTAAATTCTTTATTCATCCAAAGAGTATGCTCCCCAAGATCATCATCATTAGAATAGCAATGAATGATCAATGGATTCTCATTGCTACTAAGGCCATTGATTATGTGAACTTTGTATTTAATACGAATTACAAGTTTATCATAGGCAAGTGCTGGAGCTTGAGAAATGAGAAATGTAATAGAGATAACAATTAAGTGAGGCCAAACCCTAAACATGTTTTGCAATTGCAAATGATGTTTGATAGGTAGGAATTGAAAAGACGATGAGAACTTTCAAATTAGAAACTCAAAAGCATATTTGTATTCCAGATTGATACGTAACTGCTTATGGTGTCACTAATGCAGGCTATTTAAACGTAAGCTTTAAATGTAGCTTTAAATGTATATGGTAGTCATTAAGTGGATATTATCTACCCAAAAGAGAGAATCTATTTACAAAGGGTGTACGTATAGCTGCTAATATTTATGACTGATACTTTCATAAAACAATCAAATAATTTTTACAAGAAAAAGTTCTATTTGATACAGAAAAGAGAAGCGAAATCAAAACTAAGTCAAAGATGATGCGGAACAACCCTTGAGCTACCGTTAAGACCCTCGGATATACTCACTCTACACTAAAGGTCACTGCCATATCACGAGTTTTCTCTTAACAAAGATCTCCGGGCAATAACATGCATCTCATAATTGGATGACTCTATGTACAGTTGCTGTGTAATGCAAATTTAGCCAATTATGGAGTTTTTTACTAAAAAAAAAAAAAAAAGGCTAAAAGCTATAGAAATGCCAGCTACATAGAAAATTTCTTAAGGTGTTTTGAGAGTGTTACATTAGCAAGAATTGATTTTGAGTGTTTAAAAGTAAATCAAGTGATTTTGAGTTAAAAATGCGCCTTGAAAAGGCATTTAAAACTGCATACCAAACTCATGAATAGAAGTTAAAGATAGTATGCTTGCATTGATTCTTCTATCATATATAAACAATTTAACCATATTTTTTACTAGCTCTTCGTGAGATTAGAATAATTATATTACCAGACCACTCCTCCCTCTTTTAAGAACAAGCGCAAATAAATTAAAAATTAAACAATTATTAATATCTTTCATATAATAAAAATTAATCTCATTTATTAAGTTGGGGTATAACACAATACAATGCTATCATGTTATTTGTATATAGGCTTAATCTTTAAATTTCAAGTCTAAGAACTGACATAATGATAAACAAATGTCCAATCATGATTAAATAGTTATGAAATAAAATAATTAGACAAATTTTGGAATAAGCAATAATAGGATTAAAATATAATCCTATATATAAGTCACTTAATTATAAAATTCAAATTTCAGAAAAAAAAATCAATAAATATTTTTATTTCTTCCAACTTTTAATTCTTAAAAATATGAAAAATAAAAAGATGTCGAAGATAATCATCCCTAATTCTTGTCACCACAAAAAGAGTCATCAAAGGAATCGCTGGCATATGAAGTTGCCAAACATTGGCAACGACCAAAGTCGACTTTTTCTTATTTTCTTGACTCTTTTCTCTTTTATCTTTGTTTTCTCTCTCTAGATTCTCTCTTCTCAAACCAACTTGTTATCACAACAAAAAATCACTTCTAGTAGTGGTGGTGCTACCATGGGTTGTACGATTTGCTGCATGACACGACTCTGATAATTAGATTTGATTCTTTTTCAAAAAAAAAAAATTAGTTACATATATTTTAACAGTATATTTACTTAATTATAATTATTTTATCATCTATATATAATAATATACTTTATTAAGAGCATCATAGATATTTTTTTCTGTTTTAACAATGTCAATGATGGATTATAGTTGTGGGCAGCTTGAATGTCTTTTAAAACCGAGGAATGAAGTTGAATTTATGTCTTATATATTGTCCTGGGATCAGGGACATTATTGTATATTTTCTGGAATTTTGGGAATAAAGTGATATTTATTCATTAAACATCATTAAAAGATATTCTGACTTTTCGTCGTCCCAAGGGCTAGAATTTCTCAAATTCTATTCACCTCTTTTGTCTGTATATTTATTTCCATGAAATGTGATACAGAATACATTGAATGTAGACATATTCTTTTATTTATTAAATAATAAATAAAATCTTTGGTAATTATTAACTTTACTTATATATAATTTTAATTTCTCTGACTTGTTTAAAGATAATTATTATTTTACTAATTAATATTATCATTTTAATAATAATCACTAAATTAAAAAAGAAAAAGAAAATTCCAATATGTCTTGTAAATTATTTACATAAATTAATATAATATAAAAATATTTTATGTGTAATTATTAAAAATTAAATCAAATAATATTAGAAGATTAATCTTGATATGTATTATTTTGAGAATACTCGTTATTTGTAATTAGTGTGTTGATCGAGAGGGGTGATTTGTAATTAACGTAAACGTCGTACCGAGTTCAACGCAAAAGAAAATCAACAGTGTGAGGTTGTTAAGAAGTGGCAAACGAAGCAAGCAACTGTTAATAGGTGACCCTTCACTGCCACTTGGCCTTTGCAACTCACGACAAGCTCCAAAAATGGCCGCTTCATCTCTGCTCTTCAATCCGTTGACTTCTCCTCTCTGCGACTCCAAGAAACTCTCCTCATCATCATGGGACATCTCTGTAGAGGCTCTGAAATTGGGCTATTTGTGCCCCATCGGAGCAACTCCCAGATTGAAGAACAAGAAGAAGGTCTCTGTCGCTTACAGGGGTTGCAGCTCTGTTGTGTGCAGGGCAGTGTCCGTGCAGCCGCAGACTGAGATCGGAGGTCTCAACATTGCTGAAGATGTCACTCAGGTGAGCCTATTTTTAGATTTTACCAACTGAGTAGGTTTTGGTTATGAAAATTTTGGAATTTTATTGCTTAGTGGAACGGATTGAAGGGTGATTCTTTATAATTTGGTTTAGCAAATTGTAAAGTTGTGAGTTTGGTTGGCTTGTTTTATGAAAGTTTGATTTGGGATTGAGAGAGTTTTGGAAATTGTTGGTTTGTTGGTAGAGGTTGTTCACTTTGATGAGAATGCTACTTTTGTGAGCAAAGGTAGCGCTTTTTTTTTTTTGGCAGGAAAAACTATAGAATTATGGATTATCTGCATTTACTTCTGGTTTGTATAACTAATCACAGCCATGAATGGTTGGTTTTTTTTCTTTTTTTTTTTTAATTGAATGTATTTGCAATATGTGATAGGATTTTGTTGGCGAGTGTATAAATGACATGGTATGTTTTGTGTAGTATAATTGATGGGAATTATGAAGTGGGTTAGTCTTGTTTCTTGAGAAGCTTGTGTAGTATAATTGATGGGAATTTTTTATGACCATTATTATTTTTTTCTATTGCATACATAATGTGATCGAGGAATTTCTGATACAGACCGTCTTGGGTTATTGATTGTTGTATTGATTGTTTTTTTATGCAGCTTATTGGGAAGACACCAATGGTATATCTCAATAATATTGTAAAGGGGTGTGTTGCAAACATTGCAGCCAAGCTTGAGATCATGGAACCATGTTGTAGTGTCAAGGACAGGTGAGGAAAATAAATCATGAGTCTGGGTACTCAAAACTTTCATAATCATCTTGTATTGCACACTCTGTTAGCTAGATTAATTATTGGACTAATAATATAAAACACCACCATAAGCATATTTATGGGAAACATGGCTATTTGGATTATATTAGACCGTCTAATTAATGTATTGAATTTCTCCCAACTTTGATTTTTTAGCCAAAAATGGCGTTTGAAATGGGTTTAGTCTGGCTGTCAGTCATAAAATACTCTTTATAACAAATTAGTTATGCCAAGTTCATACTATTTTTTGCATGTGTAAGCCTGTATTCCTATTTCTATGTTACATCTATTCCAAGTTGTGACTTTAAAATGGAAATTTATATCCTCTAAACCTTTCCTATATGTGGATTCAGGATAGGCTACAGTATGATATCTGATGCCGAGCAGAAAGGCCTTATAACTCCTGGAAAGGTACAAGATGGTAGCCTTAATCCTGATTCAGTTTTAGGAATGTGTAGTAGGAAATCATTAAGGCATTTTTGCCTTCTGTTATTTTGGCATTTGCCCATTTGCACTTTTGGCTAAAATTAAAGCCACTACTGTCATGAGTTTTATTTTGCCCCACAAAACTTTGGAGGCTTATTTTAAATAAAATAAAACAAAATAAAATAAAAAATAAATTGTGTTGACCAATTTACCTGCTGATTTGATACTCTGACCAGACGCATCAAAATTACCTTTCCTTTTTTTTTTTTAACTATTTTATTTTAATGCATGTACATGTTATTTCTTTAGGGAGAGCATGAGATGAGACACTTACCGTTGAGATTGTGACCTGACCATGTAAAATGCATATCATTCTTTCTTTTTTGCATAAATTTTTTATTTTTACTTTTTAAAATTTTTTGTACAGAGCGTTCTTGTAGAACCCACCAGTGGAAACACAGGCATTGGCCTTGCTTTCATAGCTGCCTCAAAAGGATATAAGCTCATTCTGACTATGCCAGCTTCAATGAGCTTGGAAAGAAGGGTTCTTCTAAAAGCATTTGGAGCTGAGCTTGTACTAACTGATTCGGCAAAGGGGATGAAGGGGGCAGTTCAGAAAGCAGAAGAAATTTTGAAAAGCACACCCAACGCGTACATGCTTCAACAATTTGATAATCCGGCGAATCCTAAGGTTTGTGGTCGTGGCCCTGTATTATACCTTGTTGACCCGGATATTTATCGTAGGAGATAGTTATGTAATCAGAGTTTTTTATCTAGCAACTATGGCTTGAGTTCAGTTGGTGTATATCTGGTCAAATGGATTATAGATGGATAAAATTAGCATCAGAAAGGGAAATTCCATGTTTGAACACAGTTGGTAGAACCATGGCTTACATCCTTGATGGAGACCTGCTTCACTTTAGCAGTTTATGCTGGACCTTTTTACATGAAATTGTTTTTTATATTTTAAATTGGAGTATCAGCAGCCAGCATGTCTACTAAAAAGCTCTAGAAACTTGTGTAGGTGAAGCACGATTTTACATGCTCGCACGATGCTGTTGGGGATGGGTTCTATGCTTTTATCATATGCGTTATTGATTCCCACATCTATGGTTTTTATGTTTATATATAATGATATTACTCACTTTTTTTGGTTACTGATGCAACATAAAAATAATAAATAAATGAATTTGTGTTGCATATTATTAAAAAATGAGCTGGATGTTGCCAGCTAAGAAGCTTCATCTCTAGATATAGTATTACTTAGAGATTGAGAATATAGTGCAAAACCCCAACGGGTTCGTTCAATGGTAAAATCACTAGGGCTTGGTGCTCAAATAAGCATTTGGTCTAAGGTTCATCTACCAGTGACACCACGCCACGGGCAATGGCTTGAGGTTTGTCCGATCTGTATGGAGGCTGCACTTTGCACCTGTCTCATGGATTAGCACTACGGTTAGAAAAAATAGAATCTTGTGCAGCATATGCTGTCACAGTGGATCAGGACCACCTTGAGTGACTACATTTATGAATATGATGTATGAGATTTTATCATGGATATGATTTGCTTCGACTTCTTTGGTGGAGAAAATGCCATTCTGAATTAAACTATTTGTTTTTCTTTGATATTGTAACTAAATTTCTGTATAAGAGATCCTCTAATATGTTATAATAATTGTGGCATCAGATATACTGGAATTTTATGAATTCTAGATTTGAACTTGTACTTTTATCTGCAGGTACACTATGAGACAACTGGTCCAGAAATCTGGGAGGACACTAGAGGCAAGGTGGATATATTTGTTGGAGGAATTGGAACCGGTGGAACTATATCTGGAGTTGGTCAATATCTCAAAGAGAAAAATCCTAAAATAAAGGTAATTTTTTTCCTTATCAATATCCAAACTATGTCTAACATTTTTCCATCCACACTCAACTCATCTCTCTGATCTGCCAATCTGAAAGGGAGCTGTTAATAAAATGTGTAGCATGGATGTAAGAGTGAGTTTTTAGTTTACTCTACACTTGACTGCCTTGGCTGTCACCAAAACTGTTTTCACTAAAGGGGCTTGCTTTTTTCTGTGTGTTATGATGTCAGAATTCTCATTCTCATTTGATATGTATCAGGTTATCGGTGTGGAGCCCTCTGAAAGCAACATACTGTCAGGTGGAAAGCCTGGTAAGATGAGAAATAAATTTCCTAGCCATAAGTTGTTTCAGTATAGTTTTTCTTAAATTGTCTTAAAATATGTAATGATTTGTGTTTTATACTGCTTTTGCCTATAAACATGCAGGTCCTCACAAGATTCAAGGGATTGGAGCTGGTTTTGTACCCAGGAACTTGGATGAGGGTATACTTGATGAAGTCATAGAGGTCCTAGTCTTATTTTCCTTTTTCTTTTATTTCATTGTTTATTTTTAGGCAAGTTTTGCAATCTGTATTCATTACAGTATATACTCAAAATACTCGAAAAAGAAGACTTACAGCTACCTTAAAGAACAATTAAACCCAAAGCCCCATCCCAGTTCAGATTGGACTTGGCTTGCAAGATAGGTTTAGATTGGACTTGGCATGCAAAATAGGTTGACACTCCTCTAGCCATATAGGATTGACTTCAAAATTGATTGACATATCGGACCTACTGCGGCACACTAATGTGATAATTTATTGTTTTTGCACTGAACGCCATAAGAAGACATTTTTGCAACTTAAAGTGGACCTATGTGATTGCATGTACTTTGAATCACTTGATGTGCTGGAACAGTGCTCATTTGAACGTAGATTGTTTTGTGGAATATTATCTTGTTGCTCCACTGATCATTCAATGAGATTTCTTAAAATGCCTTTTGATACTTCTTTGGCCTGATCTTTGATGTAATGTTCTGCATGAAAGAGTGGGAAATGGGAAGGATATTCAGTTTTGGGAGGATAATGGTTTGGAGATTTCCCTTGAGTGAGAGCTTCCTCATCTTTATAGATTATGCCCCACTAGAAATGTCACTATTCTATTCTTGTGTGGTTCCCTTTTCATATGATTGGATTGTAATTTCAATTTTAAGGGGAATTTGAATGAAAGAGAAATTCAAGAGGATGCAGTCCTTTTGGAGAAGACAACCAATGTTTCTTTTGATGGGATGAGAAATGATGAAAGAGTAGATGAGGGAGCTTTGGAAGCTATTTTTGCTAGTCTTATCTAGAGTGGCTGATAACATTGAACCTTTCAATAGGATATCAAAGGCTAAAGTTTCTCCTGTATTTCAAGTCTTTGGGTGGACTTTAGCCAAGGAAAAGTTGATACCAGAGATGAGTACCAATGAAGGTATCCAATGATTTGGCTCTCACCCTCTCCGTTTGTGATGTGCAAGAATTGTGAAGAGACTTCAAACCACATATTCCTTCACTGCCAGGGTGCTATTATTTGTGGGCTAAATTTGCAAAGTAGCCAAAATAGCTTGGGTTTGTTCTGGCTCTTGTAGTTCATTACTTATGGCAAATTTGTTTGCTTCTGGCCAGTGATCTAAAAGGCGACCTCCTAGTCGGAGGCTAGTTCCTAGGCGGAGGGGTGGCGGCGGGAAAAGGGGATAGACGCCGACTCTAGGCGGCTGGCAGACTGGGCAGTGTCGATCGGTGGGTTGGCGACTGGGCAGTGNCCGATCGGTGGGTTGGCGACTGGGCAGTGCCGATCGGCGGGCTGATGACTGGGCAAGGATTGTTTAAGTGGTGAAGTGGGGTTGCGGTGGCGACGCCATCCTGGGACTTAAGGTTTTATTTTGTTTTTTTTTTTTCAAATGAAACACCCAAACGACATCGTTTTGGGTGTATGTCGTTTGGGTGTATATGAGTTTTTTTTTTTTTTTTATATTGGCCTAAAACGACGTCATTTGGGCCTGCTAATAACATAATTTTTTAAAACCCCACACTTTTAGTTTTTAACCTTTAACCCCCAAAATACCTTACGTTTAACCCCCAAACCTTCTATAAGTTCATCTTAACCCCTCAAACTTTTAACCTTTAACCTAATTTCTAAGCCCCGGCTANGGCTTCCTAGGCCCTAGGCCTCGGGCTACTGCCCTAGGAGTGCCTAGCGCCTTTTAAAACACTGCTTCTGGCATGGGGGGAAAGGAAAGACTCTGAAAATGTGTTGTTTTATTTATCTTTTCGGTTTTATGGCAAGAGAGACAACTGGATTTTTGCAGAGGAAAAGAAGACGCTGGCAGTGTGTGGGATAGAGTTAATCTCTATACATTTTTTGTGGGCTTCAGTGGCAAAGGAATTTCAAGTGTCTTTCTTTTTTTTTTTTTTTTTNGGATAGAGTTAATCTCTATACATTTTTTGTGGGCTTCAGTGGCAAAGGAATTTCAAGTGTCTTTCTTTTTTTTTTTTTTCATTTATCTTAAGGTTTATTGGGATGCTCTTTTTGTGATCCTTGTTTGTTTAGGGAAGGGCTATTAGTGTTCAATACTTGTGTTTTCCTATTGTCTCTGTATAAGGTGGTTACCATTCCCTAGGATTTTTTGTTATCATAGTGGTCAGCTAGTCCACTTTGCAAACTATCCCTTTTCTGGTTTAATACAGAAAATAAATAAACAAAAACATAATAAAAAAATGGTCTGCATGCACATGAAGTGGTGACAAATACATAGACAGGACTTATAGGAGACCATAACTAGTTGTATGCTCACATTTTAATCCTTATTGTGGTATGCTTTTTTTTTAAATGTTATTTTTAAAATTCTGCATGTAGCTCTTCATAACAATGTTTGCCATATCTTACTTCTAATTGTTTGTAAATTTGGCAGATATCCAGTGATGAAGCTGTTGAAACTGCGAAGCAATTAGCACTCCAGGAAGGCTTGTTGGTTAGTGCTTTTATTTAGCTCTTTAACTATGTATGAGATTCTAAATAAAGAAAAAGTAGATTTGGTTCCATACCTGAATGCACTTGAACAAGCACTATCATAGCTAGAACTAAGTTTATTCACAATGGTTTTGCCCTATTGAGATTTTATTGTTGAATTTGGTCTTTTTATGTTTAACTGCTGCAGTCTTATTCCTCAACTTCTAATCAATTAAATACCATTCTTGGCATAATTATCATCATTTTGGATGAATGAAATTTGTGATCTGCGTGAGAATCAAATTGAATGCCATTCTTCATGAGGTTGTGTTAGATATGTCATTTGATTTTTCATGCATGTTTTGCAAATAATTTTCATTCATTTGAATAGATGCTTATTGAAAGAGAAACTATAGTAGTCTTTTAAGCAATCTCAAGAGAAGGTATAAAATTGAAACAACAGTGAAACTGGGAAAAAACTTATAGTCAGGTCTTAATTCTAAACTTACTTGAACCACTTTCTGGAACTCTTTGAGGAAAAAAAAAAAAGTGGTTTCTTAATCATGGGAACAACAGTGACTGCAGCAAGCAGCTGAAGCACAAATAATAGCAGGAATAATTTTTCTGTCTGTTTCCTCTCTCTCTTTTAAGTCTTTTCTTTCCTTTTAATATCGCCCTTCATTATTAATGTTCCCCTGAATTAAATATCAGGTCGGCATATCTTCTGGTGCAGCAGCTGCTGCTGCAATGAAGGTTGGGACAAGACCTGAGAATGCTGGGAAGCTCATTGCGGTAAATCGTTTTTCTTACATCGAATGTAATGTGGAGTTTTAATCTATTTCTTGAAGTGAGCAGCAATTTTTTGAAAGAGAGGCTACTGTACTGAAAGTACAAACATCAAATTGAAAATAAAAGCAAACAAATTATAAAATATGAAGTTAAGATGAAATCACTAATGTTATCTTTAATAAATTTAATGAAGCATGCCTAAGTAGGGTTTGAACTTTTGTAGGTGAGCATAAGCTTGATTTTTCATTAGGGATTAGAAATAAATTTAGTAACTGTAAAATCAAACATTGTTTCATTTTTGGTGGCACTTTTATTTTTTATTTTTTTATTTTTGAAATTGTTTAAAAATAAGATGACTCATTTATTATATGAATGCACAAAATACTATTATTTAAAATTCATGTAAATAAAGAGACAAGTGAAGAAGTTGTTATATGAATGCACAAAATACTATTATTGGGCATGCTTTGAAAAGATGGAATGTGATAGAGGTCAAGAGTCACGATTCCTTGCGGGAAATAATGGCAATAGTTGAGTCATATCAAGCCAAGAATGAGGTTTAGTTACAGTGAACTAGGGTCTTTTCAGTAGCATTTGGAAAAAATGTTGTCCCTGACTCAAATTGGTTGCTTCTGTATTGTTCGATTATACCAGACCAAAATCTTACTTTCATATAGATGATATGGACAGTAAATATTGAAAGACATCGCATGGCTTCCTTATGTTAGTATTTTTGATGGCCATACGAAATGAAATGAAGTAAATGAATAAATGATTCAGAATTGCATTTCCTTGAGCTTTTAGTCTTTGAAGTTCAGAAATGATAAATTGGTTGAAAAAGTACATAAAGCTGGTAATGTGTTGGGTTGAATTGCTTTCACATCACATTCACCTATCCTCTTTTCTGTGTGGTTGAACCGCACAGTGTCCATCCTGGGCCTACAGGACCGTTTATCTGATTTAGTTTATTTCATTAGTGATCTATGCCAAACCTTCTTTTCCTTTGGGTCCAACATAATTGACCATGACCATTATGCTCTGTGAAGACCCTTTCTTTTGATTATATTCTGCCATTTTAGTTGCATCTAGCCAAAAAGTAAAGTGGAACTAAACAAACCCATTTAGATTATTGATTTCTTGTTTTCATGACTCTGGTCAAAGTAAGAGTAATCTCCTGGAAGCTATTAGCTTGGTCAGCATCTTTTATTGATAGGCTGAGGCTGACTGGTTATGCTGTGCAGCCATCAGACTCTGGTCAATTTCCACAAGAACTTTCCAGAGAGCAGTTAAGAATGTAAAGATCATGGACCACTTTGCTAAATCATATTCTTGTGGGTTTAAGAGCTATAGCATCAACTATTAATGTCCTTTTCAACCTTTTTGACATTTGCAACCAGAAATTCACGTGCTTTGATCAGTTTTGACAAGACATGGGTTGGAACTCATATTTTGATTGCCCAATCTAGAGTCTGAACAACAGTTACTCTTTCTCATAAACTTCGTTGCATGTCCAAATACTTTTGCTTTCATTACCTGCCAATATGATAAGCAGTGTGAACTCCAAAATTATGACTATGAAGCTATAATCATGTGATAGCATCTCATCTGATTAATCTATTATTTCAGGTTGTGTTTCCTAGCTTTGGAGAACGATATCTTTCATCTGTTCTTTTCCAGTCAATCCGAGAAGAATGTGAGCAAATGCAGCCTGAGCCATGAAATTCCAGTCTCTGAGTTAGCTAAAAGAAGCACATTTATTTTTTTCCTGCATACGCATTTACATGCGTTTTACTTTCTCTATTAGCTGTCATGTTTATATCGTTGAAAGAATCATGATTCAAAACTATCGCTTTCCAGAAGGAAAATCTTGTAACTGATATTTTATCATTCCAGAATGAATAAAGTTGTAACCATTCAGTCAATAATGTCATTTTTTCGAATCATTTTCTGTGTTTGTTACTGGAATAAATCTTGATTACATTGCTTATCGTTAACAGAATCTTAATCTTCTGAATCATTATTTCATTTAATTTCTATAATTTGCATGGACCAACATCTCTCACTTCATTAAGCAAATATCAGGTTACCTTTTTCCTCCAAAATGTCAAAAAGTCTTACTTTGCAAATTACCTTGTGTCATTGCATGGTACGATGTTAGGTTCAAGTCAATCATGGCATCAAACTTTAATAAATGTGTCGAGTCCTTTTTGGTTGTAAACATGAAAATTATTGTCCTCTCGATAGGTGTAACATCGTATTCAAAACTAGAAGAGCATAAAAACCTAACCCCACCAACGAAGAGGCATGAGACGAAGACTTCATAGCTCTCATCTCTTCCCATCTTTATGCATTGATTGCTGCCACAGTGACTCCCTCCTTCTCTAGTACTATAGACTGCACATGAATAAGATAAATTTTTGACAAAATTCTGATGATCTCACGTCATAAGAGAAGTTAAATTCTTTGTTTATGTACTCAGTTGATAATGTCATTTAGAATGAGTTTCTTCTAGCATAAGATGACACAATGGTAATATAGAATGAAATTTCAAAACTGTATTGTGATTTTTGTTATAATTTTTTTTATCTCAGTGATGTTAGCAACCCAACCAATAGAATAGCAAGAACCTGTTGGGTGGCCACTTTGCCAGGAATTATCATAGCCAATTTGCTTAAACCAAATCAAAATGTTAAATAATAACTTTGGAACAGACACAAATAATAGAAAAAACGAAAGCAAAGAAGAGGTCCCCTATCTCAGACTAGGCTTTAGCTTGTGAAGAGTGGAGAATGGAGATAGAACCAAGCATAGTGTTTATGCTTTATGGTACAACTTAGTTAATGTCAAAATGTTGTGTCTGAAAGGTTGAATCTGCAAAGTAAGTAGTCTTTCGGCTTTTTAAGCGTGGACAAACCCACTTTAGTTGTTGTGTGTGGACTCCAAGCAAGCAAAGCATAAACAGTGATTTAGAATTTTTGATCCATCAGAAGAGGTCCCCTTTTGATCAGTGATGTATAAATAAACTATTTTTAATATGGTTTAGTTATTTATCCACAAACATTAAAGAATTTAAAATGAACTGTAAAAAATGGGTTATTTTAATGTATACCTTAACATAGTTAGGACATTGAATTTGTAAATACAGATCATTCTTGAGATTTGAGAGTTTGAGTACACGTGAAACAAACCCATTTTTTTATTTTTTAAAATAACATTTACTGATCATTTTAAACTTCTTATTAATGATTTATGAAACCATACAAATATCTTTCAAGTTACTATACAAGATCCAATAATACCTTGATAGTGAACTCGTATACAACTACAATGAGGGGATGAGTTGTGAACATGGAAAAACTTTTATTAATCTCTTTCATGTTGAGTAATTCAACATAGAAATGACAACAAATTGACTTACAGAAGTGATAAATGAATTACAACCAAAGTGGGCTCAAGAATATGTTGATTCAAAGTATTTGAAGTAAGCAAATTAATTAAGTTCAAGGTGAGAAATAAGGTTTTGTTCTTCTTTTATTTTGTTTGACCTAAATAATGATTAAGATAATTGTTTTCACCACAACCACCATGCCACACTTTATCAAACAACTTAATCAAAGAGATTATTATATTTACCTAATTCAGTATTATTCAACTCGAATCATTCCCAGTCTAATTAGATATTCCAAATAAAAAAAAAAAAAAAAAAAACTAATAGAATATAGCACAACGTGCCAAACGCACATAACTCAAACATGCATGTGCACATCAATGAAAATAATTTATAGCTTTTCCTTGGAAGCTAAACCTAGCATGTTGTTTCCTATCATTCTAGCGTCATGTATTCTTGAATTCTATATATGTCTCTGTGTCGACTCCTCTCACCAACACCACGCACCGCCAAAAATAATCACCATAAGTACTGTGTGCTTAAAGCATTTAATAATATTATTAGTATTAATACTAAGGCAAGGAAAGAAAAAAAAGTTTCAATGCAAGGTAGGCTTGATCAGTTTCAAGCTGTCCATACTGCTTGTGGCTTTAATTATTTGACAAATGAACTGCATGTTCTCTTATTTAATTTCAGTTCCCTTCCCACCTGATACAACAGTGTTTTAAAGAATTTTTTTTTATTGGTTTTTACACCTATTTTATAGTTTTTTCTATATATGGGTATCCTTATTACGATCTCAAACATGTAATATTATCGATAAGTCTATATATATTAATACTTTTTAGATAGTTTTAATGTGTACGAGTGTATATGAACACTTTGAAAATTGCATATAAATAATAACTTTTAAACATTGTACGATTTCATTAAAAAATTATTTTAATATTAATAAAAAAATTT
>JANKKB010002676.1:0-20944 GCA_026225775.1 Bursera palmeri
TGATTGAGTGTATATGAAAGAAATTTAGAAAAGAAGCATCGTTTATTTTTATAATTTATATGTTTTTAACCTATTTTATTTTTTCAATTTTTTTTTTAAGTATAAATACCTTTCGTGTCACGTTTAATTTAAAGACGAGGGTAGATGACCAATACAGTGGAAGTCGTATGAATATGTCGACTTTCAGACCGATTAAATTGGTTAGGGATAAGCTTACGTGGATACAATGAGAACTATTTTGTACTACCTGTTTTGACCACTTCTTACATTTAAATGATTTATTGTTCCCAGCCCAACTTGTCCATCATATATTACTGAGAGAGGTGGAGATAGTGGGCCTTGAGAAAAAGATGTGGTTTTTATTAGGTACGTAATCTATCATATTCAGATTTCGACAATGAACATTATACATATCTCAGTGCGTATGAATTCGAGATTATAATAGGTCTAACATTTGGGTAGAAACCACATTTCAAGATTAATAAGCCTTCTAGATTAGAGATACATACTTCAAAGGGAAAATGTTAAACTACCAACTCTGGACAAAATATTGAAGGGTATAGCTTATAGTGCTATTCCCGATAAAGATACGGTGAAGTTATCATTGGTCTACCTTTTGAGTGGTTCTTGCCTTGTAAAAATAGAAAGAGAACCATTTGAATATTTTTCTCGAAATGATGGATGAGTTGAACTTTTTTAATAGTTATGAGTGGGTTCAAAGTAATGTGAGACGATGTTTATTTCACTGTACACTGTTCTTAGAGGAAGAAGGGAACATTATTTAGAAAGGCTAGAAATGAAGTAAGGAGAGTAAAAAACTGAGTAGACCGTGGTGGGCCAGTCGGTCTAGACTATTGGTCCTCCACGGGTCGACGCTTTGGACCATTATCTTTGACGGGTTATTTGTTCAAGTTTCTGTACTTCAAAATTGGTTTAAAATTGGACAACAAATCGTTCTAACTTCTGTTTTCTTACAAAAAGGGTCCAGATCTTTCACTACTATATAACTTTAAACTATTTAAAAAGTGTATTTCAATTTTAATTCATGACCTAAGCAAACCCATTGGTTTATTAACAAAATTAAATTTAGTGAGAGATGAGAGATTAAAGCTTATAGTTACAACTTTAGATACTCACAAAATCCTTTTCGAATCTTGATTGCCACTTAGTGTTGTGAATTTGCATAAATGAGTGCAAGAGCATGAATTTGGAGTTGAAGTCGATAGGCTGAAGGTAAGGTAAAGGCATTGAAGGCAACATATGTATGATAAGATAGAGGAAGGGGTATTTTGTTAACATACATGTGACTGGTTAGACAAATTAAAGAAAAAAGCGTGCTATTTTTCTAAAGGACCNCCAAAATTTCTGTCATTTGTTATAATTTCCCTAAAAGCAATGGATTCAACGAGATGGATGGTTGGAAACGATACGTTTGCTTAAGAAGAAGACGTCATTTATCCATTGATATCTTCCTCCCAACGCTTGTCTAAATCGCTCCTCCGCTTCATTGCTTTTCTTATGTTGTAAAATTCTCACTTCTTGATTAACAAAACTCTTTATTTCCTGTTATTTATGTATAATAATATTGAATAATTAAAAATATAGAACGATATGACGAAATTGGCCGTGTGTTGTGAAAGTAATGATTGACCTATGAGGGATTAGGCTGCACTTGGGCATAGACAATAGTATTTTGATAAGATTTGCTAAGGGGGCAAGAGATAAAAGTGACCATTGTTAAGGTGAGCTCAAAGAGAGCACCAAAGAGAAGAGAAGATAAGAGAGCTGAGAAAGAGAGAACCTTAAACTTCTAAACTTCTAAGAAAAAATTAGAGAAATAAATTGTAATAGAGGAATGTGTTGAGCGTCGAATATTGTTTGATAGTGTCCGATAGAGGATTTTAACACTATGGGTCATGACATCAAAACTCTTAAAGAAGTGGATCAAATTTTAACAAAGTTTCCTAGCTTGGATCATTTTTATAAGTTACCTAATTTATATAAATTATTTCATGCTTAGTCATCTAAGGGCCAGTTTGACATTGTTGTTATTTTAGAAATAAGCATTTTCTGTTTTGTTAGAGAAATAGGCAGCTTTAAAATAANATGTATTGTACCTTTATAATCTTTAATTCATAATATTTTATAACCAATTCTTTTTTAAAAATTATTTATAATAATTTCTATACAAATAATTTATAATTTTATATAAATAATAACATTTATAGTATTTTAAAAACTTAATTAAAGAAAAAATATATGAATTATATACCCAATTTAAAGTTTAAATTATTTTTTAATTAGTTTAACAGCAAAAAATAATTTAAAATTAATATTATAATTCCAAAATAACATATGTCTATAAAATAATTTAAAATTTATAAAAGCATATTAAATAAATATAAGTAAAATAAAAATAAATTTATAATTATAATATATATTTGTGTTTGATTTTGTAGGTTGTAAACAAATAATGACAATTTTGTATATTTAAATTTTTTATAAGGATAATTATGATTTTTTATATTTTATAAACAGAAATAGACTTCCAAAAGTAAATGTTTCCTGCTTTTAAAAATTTTTATAAAACCTTTTTATTTTGACAGCAGCTTATACCAAGTGGCCTTATATTGCTTTTACTGTAGAAGCAAGCCTAAATTAACAACGACCGCTTTAATTATAGGACCATTTTAGAATATTAGAGATTATTTATAATATTTCGATAAACTTCAGGGTTATCAGTGAAATTTATTTTCACAATTATAGATGGGGCAGGAAATCTTACCATTGCTGCCTACCCCTATTCTATTAGTCAAANGTTTGGCAACCCCCACCTCTTAAAGCATGCCACGGACGCTCATAATTGAGTCATCAGTCACATAACAGGCGGCTTGCTCTTGCTTGAAATCCTTTCAATCCCATTCCTTAATGTAATAAGCCAATACAATATAATATAAGTCAGTACAATTGGAAATCAGGACCTGGGAGGAAGTATTAACTGCGTAGTGAAAAGGCCGCTTTCTTCTCCAGCTACAGCATTTACCCATTTCTTCTGCTTATGTATTTGCTTCAGCATTTTCTTCGTAATTCAGAAATCCAGTGCTTAGAAAGCTACGATTGACCCTCTTGAAGGTATATGAATCTCTCTCTCATCTGCATATATTTCTTTCTGTATGACTTACTAATATCTATCAGTATACGTTGCGACAACCCATTTTAGCAGAGAATGATATTCTACGTATCGTCTTTCCGGAAAATTCAAGTACCTATAATATAAGGGCCACCAACTCTCAACAATACTTTTGAGTAGTGCTTTTAAACAAGTTAGCTGTATATGAATATGATTCATTAAATTGAACAGAACAATCATCTTTTGTTTCTGGGTAATGATTTTCACTTGGTTATCTATATTTCCTTCTTAAAAATCATGATCTTGGTATTACAACATATATTGATATGAACAAGATTATCATGATCGCATGGAACGGTTGGTCGGTGAATTTTGATTAATTTCTTGGGATAATCCAGAAGGCCTTTACTATTATCAGTTAGTAGCGCAGTGGCATATAATTGACAACTCTTTCTTTTTTATTTTTCTAAAAATATATTATTTATTGAAAGGCGAAATAACCTGGGTGACAGCACAACAGAACAAATTATTATTTAACAGAACAAGTTGTGTTAAATTAACTTGAAGAGTTAGTGTGGCTTTTGGTGGAGCAGGACTACTGATGCGGCTTGGCTTACATTAGTCAAACTTTTTTAAAGGGTGAATTCACGTCACATGGTCAATAATATTATTTATGGGTATTCAAAATATTGGTTTTATATTCCTTCTTTTACACGTAAATTTATGGGAATTAAAGTATTGATTTTATATTATTTCTTTTACGCATATGGATATGGTCTATCCCTATTTCCTATTAGGCGCAGAGGAGTCGAGGCCGCTTTCGTACAACTTCAAACTGTGTTAAGTATTGAAGTTGATAGCTTCTATTTTGTTTAAAAATTATGGGAAATAACCTAAAATTAAGAGGTCATTTAACAAAACTAACCTTTTGATTTTATTTGATTTGTCAAATTAAATCCAGATGAATGATAATTATATCCTTACCTTATTCTTCTCTCTATTTGTCAATTATCCGACAATGATCTAGTGAATCCAACGATTGTTCACCAATAATCCAACGACAATCTGATAATTATTCAGTGATTTCAGTTATTGTCTGGTGAGTTTGATGACTATCCGATAATGGTTCGGTGAGTTTAACAACTATTCGATAATTTCTCAACAAGTCTGACCACTGTCCCACAAGTTAGGCAGATGATCCAATGAGAAAGTATAGGAAATGATGTACAAAGTTCAAGCACATCAACAAATTATTTGGGAAGGGATTAGATATGAATTAGTTTCCTTAACTTTCAATCTATAATATTATATTGGTATGTTAATTATTTGTAATATGAGAAGGAAAAACTTGCAAATTAATATTACAAAGATAACAATACTAGTACTTGTATTATGTAACAATTCATATTTAAAGCGAAAGTAGGGTGTATAAAATATTAGATTAGTTCATGTTAAGGTTACCCTTTTGCTTATACCGACATAATAATTTTTTTCTTTTAAATTTTTTTTTGGGTCCTGCTGTATACATACACACACACATATATAATATATATATATATCGCTAGATCCACGCATAACTGAGTCAGATAGCTGGCGACTAAATTTCTTCTGCTTTGCTTGAGCCAGTTGAATTTCTTTAATGTAAGAAGATAATATAGTCGGAAACCAGAGACTGGGTCTGGGAGGAAGTATTGTTTACCCTTTTGCGCGCAGCCGCAGAAATATAGAGGATGAACTGCAGAGTGAAAACGCCTTTTTCTTCTTCATCTACAGCATTTGGCCGCTTCTTCTGTTCATGTATTTTCTTCATCATTCTCTTCTTAATTCAGAAATCCAGCGCTCAGAATGCTACTACTGACCCTCTTGAAGGTATATGGAGATCTCTCTCTCTCACTCTCTCTCTTTCATCTGCATATATTGCTTTCCGTGTGACTTATCAATATCTATCAGTATACCTTGAGACAACCCATTTAGCAGAAAATGATATTCTACATATCGTCTTGCTGGAAAATTCAAGTACATATAAGGGCCAGCAACCCTCGATAGTACTTTTGAGTAGTGCCTTTAAACAAGCTTAGCAGTATATGAATATGATTCTTTGCATTGAACAGAACAATTAGCTTCTGTTTCTGGGTAATGATTTTCTCTTGGTTATCTATATTTCCTTCCTTATTACAAATCATGATCTTGGTAGTACAACACATATTGATATGATCGAGATTATCATGATCGCATTGAATGGATGTTCGGTGAATTTTGATTAATTTCTTGGAATAATCCAGAAGGCCTTTACTATTATCAGTTAGTAGCGCAAGGGCATATAATTGACAACTCTTTATTTTTTATTGTTTTAAAAATATTTTATTTAAGAAAGGCAAAACAACTTGGGTGACAGCACAACAGAACAAATTATTATTTCACGGAACAAGTTGTGTTAAATTAACTTGAAGAGTTAGTGTGGTTTTTGGTGGAGCAGGACTACTGATGGCTTGGCTTATATTAGTCAAACTTTTTTAAAGGATGCATTCACATCACGTGGTCAATAATATTTGTTATGGGTATTCAAAATATTGGTTTTATGTTGTTTCTTTTACACGTAATTCAAAGTATTGATTTTTATGTTCTTTCTTTTACACATATGGTATGGATATGGTCAAGGGCCAAGGCCGCTTTTGTATGACTTCAAACTGTATTAAGTATTGAAGTTCAACTGCACAAAATGTGAATTTCTTGGGTTTAAAGAGACCCTAGAACCTCCCTGAGGTTTAAGTGATCACAATCAGACCCTAAAATTTTGGAAAATTCCAGGAGACTTCCCCCACCTTTATAGTTTTTAAGTTTTAACAAAAAAAAATGAATGATAGTAATACGAAGTTTAATTTTGAATACAAAGTAAGTGGAATAAGTTTTGGGGACTACAATAAGCTTTAGCTTTATTTTGAATTTTTTTTTTTAATTAGTTAAACAATTTCAAGTCATTCGGATAGAAATATCTCTTAATGTAGCATGCAAATATGTCTTAATAAAATTTTCGAGGTTTAAAGGATTTTTGGGTTGAAATATGTCTTACGTCTAGGAAAAGGAGTGATTTTTTTTTGTTAATGCATTGAAATTTAAATTTAGTCATTTTATCGGAAGGTTTTGGAGGGTAGTTAGAATTCATTACAGCCCCAAGACTTGCCTTTTTTAACAATTAACCCACAAAAAGGAATACTGGAAACTATGCCGTTGCCTCGAGTAGTTGAGTTGAATTGGTTTTAATGATTTGTTGTTTGCCATGGTGTGGCGAGCAGTGGGGGCATTGAACTCAATATTTGAGCAATGGGATGTACAAGCACCGACAGGATTGTGGAACATAAGTGGAGAGCCATGCAGCGGAACTGCCATCAATGAAACTAACTTTGAGGACGAGATTAATAACCCTGCTATCAAATGTGACTGTTTTTACGACAATAATTCTACCTGCCATATCACCCAACTGTAAGCTTTCTTTCTCTTTATTATATTTGTAATATTCGCTGGCTGATTCAGGAAGTTTCTCAAGTTTATTACAGTCTACAATGGATTAACAAATCCCTGCCTTAGAGAAGGTAGAAGTTAGAGCTTGAGGCTTTTGGGTTTGAAGATGCATGGTCTTAGCCAATATTTTTCCAATGGAAGTTGCTAGGTTGATAATTTCATGACAGTATCAAACTTGAGCAGAAAACACAACAAAAGATGATTGGTTTTGGTAACCCGGAATTAAAACTTAAATAAATAAAAAGAAAAAAGAATCATTTTGGTACGTAACACTAAAAATTTGAAGTAATTGATTTCATCAGAGATTAAAAAGAGAATTATTAGTTTTGGTTAATGCAATCTAACCGTTTATCTTATTTTCCAGGAGAGTGCAGCAACTGAACAAAAGAGGATCGATCCCAAAAGAACTACTAAGTTTGCAATATCTGCAAGTTCTGTATGGATTTTCTCATTTGTTCTCCTGCTTTTGATTTGAAATAATGTTAGCTTTGATTTCAAATTAATGAACTAATTTTTTATTTCAGATTCATCATGATAAGATTCTTCAAATTGATTACCTTTCTCTGTTTGAATGGTGCAGCAAAATTGATAAAAACTACTTTACTGGTACCTTGCCTGCATTTGTTGGAAATTTATCTCGATTGATCATATTGTAAGAATTGAAGACACTTATGATTAAAAGTTTTTATTTGTGTTGGGTATTCTGTTTTGGCATAGTTTAGATTGTATTTCTTTTAGATATTGACATCAGATTTTCCTGCTAATTCTTGTTTAATCGGTTTTTGGAAGTTATAATTTTTTCATCCATTTTCTCAGGTCTGTTAGCCACAATGCATTTTCTGGGTCTATTCCAAAGGAGCTTGGAAACCTTAAGGAGTTAATTATGCTGTAAGATTGGGAAACATTCTCCTTTTTCTTTTCTAAATCAGAGCAAGAGTGGAATGAACTCTCTCCAATTATTTTTATGAAATGAAAGCATCATTAAATGTTCTCTGTTTCTATCTTCTACATTCAAGCCATGCCTTATAGTGCCTTATAATTTTATTGGGACAATTATGTGATGGTTAATATATCTAATTTGACACCAAAACATATAAATTTAACTAATTGAATTGAGTACCATAACACACTTCAACCTAGGAAAAAAAAAATACTAAATTGTTAAAGTTTGATTTGGCACATTCCGTAACATACTATGTTAGCAAAACTGAGAATCACAGCTGACGCCATTATGCATTTTGTATATTGTAATTCAGCTGTACCCTTCGAGAGCTGTCTTGATTATGAGAATTATTAACACTGGTGTGACATTACTGTATATATACCAATGTAATGATGATACCAAAACAGTATATCTTTGAATCTGAAATATGTTATGCAGGTCTCTTGGTTCCAACAATTTCTCTGGAACACTCCCTCCAGAACTCGGTAACTTAATCAATCTTGAGTTAATGTGAGTTACAACTTTCCCTTCTATTTACTAATTTAGGAATTATTATAACCGTTGTTTGTTGTTGTTTTCTCTAATTTTTTCACTAAATTTCTTACCCATATCCATTTTTTTGGTGATATATTTTTTATTGATAATTTAACAGCTACATGGACAGTTCTGGAGTGGGGGGTGAAATTCCCTCAACATTTGCTAACCTTAAAAAAATGCGAGTTCTGTAAGGAAAATCCTGTCTGCATTTTTATGACATTCAGTTTCTCCGAAGATTACATTGTCTGAACTTGGCTTACAATAAGGGATTTGTTAAACTTTAGGTGGGCAATGGATTGTCCTTTTACTGGTAAAATTCCTGACTTCATTGGAAACTGGACCAAGCTTGATCAGCTGTAAGCTTTGGAGTACTTCTTAGTCTTCAAATATGTTCTGTGAATGATGACAAAAAATAGAACTTTCTTCTGCTCTGTCAAGACTTAAGAATTCAGACTACTTTGTTGACAAGTCTGTCGGATGTTTCTGCAGGAGACTTCAAGGGAACTCTTTTGAAAGTTCTATACCTTCCAGTTTTTCTAACCTGAATGCTTTGACCTACTTGTGAGTACATTTTCTGTATCAGTCTTTCACTTACTTTCTTCCTCTCCTCTTTGGGAAGAGGACTTACATAAGTGACGTTTGAATTTTCTATGTAGGCAAATCAATGATATATACAATGTGAGCTCCTCCCTTGATTTCATAAAAAATATGAAGAACCTAACTTACTTGTAAGTTAATACAAGTGCTCCATTCAGTTAATCACATATCTAACTTCCTATTTTCTCATTATCTTTTTCAGCTTATTCAATTTGACTCTGATTGGTAGTTTTCTTTTTTCCATAGATCTCTAAGAAATGCTTTCATCAATGGTACAATTCCATCTGACATTGGAGAATACCAGATGTTACAGACTTTGTAAGTTAAAGTTATTTTTTCATATCACTAATGACTTTTTTATTCTTTTTAGTTGAGCTAATAGTTCTTTGTTTTCCTTCCCCCCCTGTTTTGGCAGGGATCTAGGTTTCAACAATTTAACTGGTCAAATCCCGAGTTCTTTGTTCAAAATCAGTTCTCTTACTCACTTGTAATTTTTTTGAGACTTACCTCCATTCAATTCAAGATCTTGAGTATCAGTTAGTTTTTATTTTTTATTTGGTTGAAACTGTATGCCTCTCATTTAATTTGCATCGTTTTTGGTGCTACTCCTGTATGAGTTGGTTTCAATGGGCAGGTTTCTTGGAAACAATAGTCTTTCAGGAATCCTTCCTAGCCAAAAAAGTGAAAATCTTACAATCATGTAAGTCTTCATTCCATGATAATTTGTTGCATTGAGCATGTTGGCAATTGTTACATTCAGGTGTGCAGTCATCTTATGCTAAAAGATGAACTCATCCCTTTGGCTTTTTATACATACGTGTATGTGTGCGCCAGGAGTATTTTCTATTTTTTGTTGTATCTGTTTTATAGTTTGTAGGGGCTCCAATATGGAGGATTTATTTATGCCAAATGCTATGAGAAATAGATAAATAAGAAAAGGTAAAATATTCTGTTGCAATTCCCACAGGTAACCCTATTAAGTTCCAGAAAAGATGGCCAAAGCTAATTGGCCAGATTTATTACCTGGTTTCGATTTCTGAGTGATTGCAAGAGGAAAGTTTTACAAATTACTTATTTTGTTAATGTGAAGATACATAAATATAGTACATATATATACATATATGCTTGGTTTCTATTTCTGATTGATTTCAAGAGGAAAGTTTTACAAATTAAGTATTTTGTTAATGTGAGGTATATATATATTTGTGTATTCTCTTTTTCCTTTCTTCCTTATATTTTCATATTCACGGCCCTGAATATGGTATTATCAATGCATATAGGTAGTTTCTTTCCTAATATAAATCGTTTGCAATTTGAACCTTCACAATCACTTCATATGTTTCAGTTTGAAATTTGAGGGGAAAAAAAAAAAAGAACGAAAAAGACACTACAAATGTTTATCTTGCAATTAGACAACTGATAATCAGTGTATGTTCTGTTAGGGAATCTCTCATATAAAGTTTCTTAAGGACTCATTTGGTGCATTTCTCCAATCGCCATGCACCCACTTGTTAGTTTTCATTATGCTATAGCTTAAGCTTTTAGGTCAAGTAGCTAATTAAACAGTTCTACCACTTTCTTTTTTCTTGACATTTAATACATAAATCCAGTTGAACTTTTTGCTGATTGTTTCTATATATATATATATATATATATATATATATATATATTGGTGTACTTATTCTCTTATTCAATGGCACTTCACTTACTATTTCCTGCAGAGATTTATCTTACAATCATCTATCAGGAACTTTCCCCTCATGGGTGACTTCAAATTTACAACTGTATGTCTCTTAACCACAATACTTTCCTTGTTCATCTTCATCTTCAAGATTTAACACTTTGCTTTGTAGCTTAGGAATTTCGGATCTTACATTGAACTTCCTTCCTTATTTCTTTAATTATATCAATTTTACAAAACTATAAAAGTTCAATCATAAAATTTATGACAACCATGTCATCTCAGTAGAAAAATGGTATCATGTTGTCCTTGCAAAATTGAAAAGTTCAGTAAATATATATGCACTCATTTCCTTTCAACATCAGCACCTAAAAAGATGTAAATATCATGTTATTCTAGCATCTCCAACCAGTAAAATTTAAAAACGTTGATAAATAATTGATTGTTGCCTTGAATTGTATAGGAATCTAGTGGTCAACAACTTCACATTTGACAGCTCAAACAATAGGTAAGTTATTGTTCCCCTTTTGAAATATAAAATGTCAGATTTTTTTTTCTTTTTATTTTGAAAGGAATTTGTCTTCAGTAAAAAATTTGTAACTGTTAATATAAACTCTCAGAATGGAATACACTGCTTTTTGGATTTTCAATAAAGATGACTAATAATATTCTCTATGCTTGCTAGTGTTTTCCCGGGATTGGACTGTCTTCAGAGAAACTTCCCATGCCATAGGAATAATCCAGGCTGTAAGCTTCTTTCTTTCTGTTGTTTCATTTTTTCTTCTATGGTTTAGTGTACTGTCATTTTACCCTCTATCTTTTCTTGTAATATTGCATACTGTACCCTGCTGCAGTGACGTTATAAACCGTGTTGTTAATGTTGTTCCTGTCAGAATAAATCTGACCTCTTCCCTCGTTCCCACCAAAAAAAAGTTCACTATAATTATAGTTTTGTTGTAATTCAATGAACATCTTCCAACTGCCAGAGCAAGAACCTTAAGTAAGAGACCAGTGGGGCTGGCTAGCTTTATGTTTTTGAACAGATATAGAAGGAAGTTCAAGTAAGCTAGTCTCTGTTGAAGATCTGGAGAATTTCCATTTCCACTGTCTCTAGAATTAAACAATGTGATTATGGATGATAATTGACCAATAATATTGAAAGGAATTTAACAGGAACTCAGAAAGCAATCCTTTGATAAACAACTCAAAAAACCATAGTGAGCAATATTAGTTTGTGTTGGAGAAAGTTCCTTTGTTGGAATTACTTTATGTTATTGAACTTAAACTACAAAAATTTCGTCTGAATCTCAGATGTTGAATTTTTTCTCTCTCCTTTTTTTTTTTTAAAATAAATATTAATATAAGATCATGGTTAGAGCTTTTATCCTTGCATTTGCAGATACAAATTTCTCCATCAAGTGTGGTGGTCCAGAGATGAAAGCTGGGGACATAGTGTACGAGGCTGAGAACTCACCTCTTGGTGCAGCTTCATTTTATGTAACTAGTACAAAGAAATGGGCGGTTAGTAATGTGGACTTTGCAAATGATAATAGATCAAATGTGCAAAATGATTCCGATGGAGTTCTCGTAACCTTATTCCCAGAGCTTTATCAGACTTCAAGGACATCCCTCGGATCGCTTAGATACTTTGGCCTTGGTCTTAAGAATGGGCGTTACAATGTAAGCTTGTTATTTGCAGAAACACTTTTTACTGTTCAACGCTCACAAACATGGGCGAGTGTTGGAAGGCGTTTTTTTGATATCTATATTCAGGTAAACATACTGTGAATGTAATGTTGAAATTGGAGATCATATGATTCATACTATAATAAATAGATAGATTCCACTATCTGTTCCACCCATTAATTTTTAATTGAGAGTATAAATTCTCTCTCATCATTGATCCCTAGGGAACTCTCAAATTAAAGGACTTCGACATATCAAAGGAGGCAGGTGATGCTAAAAGGGCAGTTACAATGCCATTTGATGCTACTGTGTCTGATAACCATCTTGAAATTCATCTATTTTGGGCTGGTAAAGGGACCTGCTGCATACCTAGCGAGGGTAGTTATGGACCATTAATTTCAGCTCTGAGCGTCATTCCAGGTAGAACTTGTGATTCATTTAAATCTTCATTAATATGAATTACGATAAATGAGAATTTATGCTTCTATTATGGTGCTAATTACTGAATTTTAATACTCAGATTCGAATCCAACTTTTAGTAAAATACCACCAAATAGACAAAAGAAGATTCGGACAGGATTGATCATTGGTGTCCCAGTCCTTCTTGCAAGTGCAATCTTGATACTGATATGTGCAGTTGCTTACTTGAGGAGAATAAGAGAGGATGATGATGAAGAAGGTAAGAGCACCATGGAGAATGAAATAAAAATATAGAAATCGATTCTTGTCCTTGAAAATCGATAAACTTGCATTGCCCACTTTAGCACATAGTTAAAAGTTGTTTGGGAATTTGAGAAAGGGCATTCCAGAAAATAAGTTAAGCAAAAGAAGGAATTCTATTCTAGCACCTTCAAGAACATAATTGGCCAATCTATACTAACTCTTTGCTACAAAAATGATAAAAGACAGGCCTCTGCTTTTAAAGAAAAGAAACATTACATTTCGTAAAATAGGTCAAGGGTTTGGGCATAATTCATCTCATCACGGTAATCCTTCAATGCTATGTAATCTTTTGTCTTGTTTGAAAATGCAGTTCTACTTGGAGTGGGTCCTAAACCAAACACTTTCAGCTATGCTGAGTTGAGGTCTGCAACAAAAGACTTCGACCCTTCAAATAAGCTTGGAGAGGGAGGATTTGGACCTGTGTACAAGGTAATTTTTTTATCTTACTGACAACTGGTAGATAGTTTTCTTTGGAACTTAGGCTGTAATGTAGTACATGTAGTGAATGATAGCATGACATATTAACAATAGAAGTTGACTATTTGAGCTTTTGGATTGTCACCAAGAATGGAGTCTACATGATTTGTGTTACTAAATGTGGTAGTTTACAGGGTAAACTTTTTGATGGAAGAGCAGCAGCTGTGAAGCAACTTTCACGAGGATCTCATCAGGGGAAGACTCAATTAATAAATGAGATTGCTACTATATCTGCAGTGCGACATCGGAATCTTGTGAAATTGTATGGATGCTGCATTGAAGGAACTAGACGCCTCCTTGTTTATGAATATCTTGAAAACAGAAGCCTTGATCAAGTATTATTTGGTATGCGATGTCAATAATAATGATTTCATGCTTACCACTTATCAAAAATATATGAAATAACAAAACTCTATATTTCGAATTTGGTTGCTGAAGCAAAGGAGTCTAAAAGATAACTGATTTGAATTACTGACATTCTGTTTCAAGATCTATTTTGTCTACTTCAGTTTTCTTGAAGGCAGCTGCTAAAATAATGCATGTGATTCCTCTACCAGGACTTAAACTGTCAACTATTAATTTTCTAATTGCAAAATATAATTTTGATGACTTTTATGTTTTAAACCAGTCGAAGTTTTAGAAAACTAGATTATCTATCTGAGTCTGTATATTTCTGAACAAAGTCCAAAACAGAAAATTAGCCAGCTAAAATACTAAGAGGAAGCAACAGGCTTTAATAGAGCTGATTGACAGTGTTTAATGAGATCCAAAATGCTCCTGGGGAATGATTGTCCCTGACTCCTAAATTTTCCACTCCAATAACTCTTGAAGATCTTATGATTCCAGCCACCATTCCTGCAGGAAATAATAACTTGCATCTTGATTGGCCTACCCGGTTCAGCATATGCTTGGGAACTGCAAGAGGGCTGGCTTATCTTCATGAGGAGTCAATGCCAAGGATTGTCCATCGAGACGTCAAAGCAAGTAATATTTTACTTGATGCAGAACTCTGTCCAAAGATCTCGGATTTTGGGTTGGCAAAGCTGTATGACGACAAGAAAACCCACATCAGCACTAGAATTGCAGGGACCATGTAAGCTTTTTCAATCATTTCCCTACTTAACATTCTTCTTTAACAACTTTTTCTAAAATGTCCTGCAGAATATATCATGAATTTGTCCACATCATCATGGAAGAAACGAACAATACATTATAGGTTTACCACATACAATGAATAATCATTAAATAAAGTTTAAAGGTTTGATTTTTGAGAGAACTTTTTGTGCCATTTGTAATGACAGAATCACCCTGTTAGAGATGCTAAGAATAACTGGATGAGACTAGATATGTGATGTTATTGGCATTTTTGTCCAATTTACTAAATTCAGAAGGATTTAGCATTGCTAAGGCATGGGATCATGGCATAGGCCTCTTATATAAATTCATATTGACGACAATCACAAACACAGAAAGTTTTGGATCTTAACCTTTTGAAAAAATTACTTATCTTGCAGTGGCTATCTGGCACCTGAGTATGCAATGCGTGGGCACCTGACAGAAAAGGCTGATGTTTTCAGTTTTGGTGTTGTTGTTTTGGAGATTATCAGTGGAAGAGCGAACTCTGACACTAGCTTGGATCGTGAAAAGGTTTATCTTCTTGAATGGGTAGATAAGATAAACTTGAATCTTTGTTTTGTTTTCTTGCCCTTTTCTGTTCACCTTAGTTTTTACCTTGTGAATTATCTTCTAGGCCTGGACTCTTCATGAAAATAACAAAATTTTGGGGTTGTTAGACCCCACATTAACCGAGTTCAATGAAAATGAAGCTCTGCGAGTGATAGGAGTGGCTCTGTTGTGCACTCAAGCATCACCAATGTTGCGGCCACCCATGTCACAGGTTGTAAACATGCTTACTGGAGTCATAGAAGTGGGCACTGTCACATCAAGGCCTAGTTATTTGAGTGATTGGGGTTATAAGGACATAACAAATTGCTCTCTAAGCGAAGATGCCCTTACATCTTCATCGACGACAACAAGTAGTTCCAGCAGGATGAAAAGCCAACGTGACAATCTGACTGATCTTCGCCCAGGAGCTGAACCACTGACCTCTCCAATAAATGTTTCTCAATTCAATGACATTGTAGCAGATGGGAGATGATAATATCTGTGAATCACCTGTAATGTTGTCGCTCAGTGAAACTGAGAGACTGATACTGCTCCTTCTGCTTGTATTTTATGTGTCTTAACTATTTTTATTTTGCCAATTATTGTCCATACAACCAATTGATTCGTTGATTTTTACGGCATTTTCATACTGAGAATTAGGGGAGTTATCCTTGTCTGCCACTAATATGACAATATGGACGTGGGTTTTCTTTTTTTTTTTTCTTCCAACAGAGGGTTTAGTCTACCCCAAGCTGATGAAATTCTTGTAAAACATTGTAAACATGATGTACTATATTACAAATGTTCTGTCTATGTACCAAACCCCATGATTTATTGTCTCAAATTAGAATGGCTTCCTGTATATAAGTTCTCCAACCCCATTGCAACAAAAGCATACGATTGCTTGTTTTGAGTTGTTTATTCTGCTTTTCTATATAAAGAGAAAGAGTCAGAAGAGACAGGGTTAAATATAAATCAATGATTTTATCGGGTTCAGCATCGTTGTTACAGCCACAGGACAAAGTTTAGAACTAATCATTACTAAATATAAATAATGATTTACACTTAGCTTAAATACTCGCAACACTTAGACTCCTTCTAATGTTCATCTAATAAAAGAAATTGAACACTCAAAACTCTCTAATATTCGCTTAATTAAAGAAATGGGTTCTGCCAAATGTACATTCTAGTGATCTCACAAGTTTTATGTTGATTTTGAATAATTTGAAGCTATGTAACCTATATACACTTCAAGACAACTCTCCGATATAAAAGAATGAGAAACCCTAAAAAATTTATGGCTAAATTGGTTATTTAGAAGCTCACAACAAAATAGAATTACAATCTAGCTTTACATAATAAAACACTCAACAGAGGGGTTCTAGCTCTTAAGAATATTGCTATGCGCTCTGCAATCTCAATTCTCATATGTTCATTAAATCAATTATCATTACCCTTGATTTAGACTGCTTTGAGTCAGCAATCTCCCCTTGAACTTGAAAAGTGATAACAACTATCTTGAATATTATCTTTCCATTTACTTGAAAGGTGGGATAGGAAGTCTTAGAGGTTAAATAAAAACTCAATCATAAGATTGAAATAAGCTCAAAACATAACGGATAATAATTTTTGAACTTATCATGCAATGTCGGGAAAGTAGGAAATATGAGCTTGATCATAATTTTGGTACCTCAGAGTGCTAAGACAACAGGAACTTTATCATGACTTTGATATCAAAGTCGGTAAAAATGAAAAGATAAACTTAATCAAGGCTAAGACTGATATGATCATCAAACATTAAAATTCCTCATCTCAAATATTATCATAATAAATTATACCAACAACAAAAGCAATCAACTATATGATAATAATAATAATAAATATGAGATAAAATAAATCAAATATATGCACACGAGATAATGAAACTTGTTTCTTGGCTACTCTTACATGTCATTTAAGATGTCAATGTTGAAAAAATCCTGGGTTAATGCAAGTAAACTTCGATTATCCCAATCTAATATAAGAAATACTAAGCATAGGCTAAAACAACCTAACAATTAACTTGATTAAAATTGATAATATATAAAGAATAAATCACATCACAAAGAGACATATGATTCTCAACCCTTATATTTATAAATCTATATAGAGATCTTTTAATCATAATAGGAGTAGAACTCCTATTTACTATACAACTTTATTTCCTATTTCTTCTATTTTCTTACGGCGAGTATTCCATCTAAAGATTAAGTCACGTGAACAGTATTATGTGAACAATGTCGTGTGAACAGTGACCCATGTGAACAATACACCTGAATAGTAACAGTAAGGAGAAACTGTGCAACCATGAAAAACTCTACCAAAATTATAATTTTAGAATATTTCACCTACAACTTGTAATCGTTATACCCCATCTCTTGTGTGTATATCTAATCTCAAACAATAATCTTTTCCTAGTTTACAACCTGGAGCTCTGATACCACTTATTGAAAAAATCTCTGAGTTGATACTGAGAAAATAAACTTCGATCAACCTAATTTAATATAAGAAATACTAAGTATAGCCTAAAACAACCCAACAATTAACTTAATCAAATTGATAATATGTATATAATAAATCACACCACATAAAGAGATACAAATATTTAACGTGGTTTGGTATTAATTACTTACATTTACCAATTAAAAGATAAATCTACTAGTTCATAAATATATAAGAGTATAAGAGATCACCCACTAAACCTAGTATTTTACCCGATACCCAATATTGAAAAGTCCTGAAACTATTCCAGTTTCACTTGCTTAATCTCAGTGTTTCTACATCTCTTTCTTCTCTCTTCCCATATCTCTATAAGGATTTTAACATTTTATGCATATTCCTCATTCATACCTAGATATGATTTTCAATCCCTATATTTATATGTCTATGTAGGAATCTTCATATCCTAATAGGAGTAGAACTCTTATTTATTATATAACTTTATTTTCTCATTCCTTCTATTTTTCGTATTGTCCTATAGAAGTCAACTTCAATTAAGAAACAAGCCACAATCTCAACAGCCAATTTAATTAAAAACATGTGAGTTCGGACCATGAGTATTAACCGTAACTAAAAAAACCTAAAGAATAACTCAACGGGTGCAAATTACTTTAAAAATTAAACAATCACATGCTAAGTTTGAAAATAAACAATTAAAAATGAGGGAGGTTATAGGGCTAAAATATTTGGGTCGACATTAATTCTATTTAGATTCTAAAAGAACAATAATGAGGAGTTACTATTTTTCTTTTCAAAACGAAAGTGTTATTGCGAACCTTAAATCTGTTCATGACCTAGAATAAGCATATTTTTTTGTCCTAACTCATTTCACCCGAGGAAACTCCAAAAGATATCGGACCCATATGAGCCATATTGGAATCTCTAAAAACTATTTTAGAGAAAAAAAATCTTGTAATATCTGGCTAATGCGCGTAACGGTTTGCAAAAACATCTATTTTTATGAAGATTGATATTTCGATCTAAGTTAGCCCATCGGGGTCCATATGTACTATAACTATTGTATTTAGTCAAGGTTAGACACCCAACCCAAAAAAATAAAAGTTTGAACTAGTATATATATGGTAAATACTTAGACACCTCCAACGTTTGGACAAAATAACAAACTCCCTCTAAATTTTGAGAAAGTAATATAAACAACTATAAAGTTTGGCTAAAGTAATATAGACACCCCTAGATTCATTTTTAAGACTTTTTTACCCTTATTTGTTTTATTCAAAAGTTAATAAAATAATAAAAGGTCCCAAACAAGTTTTATTAATCACACAAAATCCCAACATATTTCATTAATCATCATAAAACTCTTTTTATAAAAATTTAATATATATAAATATATTGTAGGTTTATTTTTTAAAATAATTTAAAAATAATAAATTTATATTAACATTTTAAAATATTGAATAAATATATTTAATATTAATATAATAAATCTCAAAAAATAAGATACATATTTTTTTAGAATTCTTTTTTTTTTTTGTGAAAAATCACCTTAACGAAGATAATTGTCAACTTGAGAGAACCTTAAATCTTCTAAACTAACTAGTCCAATCATATTTATCTCATACTTTTTTATAAATATATATTTTTAAAGCATTTCTTACTAACATATCTTAAATATTTTTAAAAAAACGTTACTTGTCCTCTAAGATTTTATTCTATAATATTAAAATATATCTATTCAATATTTTAAAATATTATTATTTTTAAATTTCTTAGAAAAAATATAAAAGTATAATATATATTTTATGTTATTTTAACAATATAAAAAATAAAAATATAATGTTAAAAATATTAAAAATATATAATTTTATAAACTTTTGTTTTTTAAGAACAATTTTTTTTATAAAAAATCATGTCATTTATTTTTTTTAGATTTATTATATAATATTAAAATATGTTATTAATGAAACTTATCTGGGACCTTTTATATTTTGTTAACTTTTTAATAAGATAAATAAGGGTAAAGAAGTCTTAAAAAAGAATCTAGAGGTGTCTATGTTACTTTAGCTAAACTTTGTCGTTGTCTATGTTACTTTCTCGAAATTTGGAGGAAGTTCGTTACTTTATCTAAATGTTTGAGGTGTCTATGTATTTACCCCTAGTGTATATATATGTCCTCTCGTATAACGAGGGTGATGTTGCCAACTTTGCTGTTCTAAATTATTATTTGTTGGTTTCATATGAACATGGGTAGCCTCCTCTTGTCAACTTGTTGCGCCATCAATTCAATATATATAGAGAGAAAAAAATAATAATAATAACAACAACTAAATATTACATCATTATCAAGTTAGTGAATGGGTATTGCTTACATAATATTGACGTTGACGGCGCTGCCCTCCGATAGTATTTTTATGGTTAATTTAACCATGTTCAGTCCCCCTCTCATGTGTCAAGATATCTACATACTTGCGAACACTCATGCAAAGTAGTTGAGTGGAGGAAGATGAATAATTCAAGAGCAAAGCTGCTTTCTTCGTCTTCTTCTTCGTCAGTGTCTGCGTACTACTTCTGCTTTATATGCTTCATTATTTTCAATATCTTTCAAATATCCATCGCTCAAAATGCTACCACTGACCCTGCAGAAGGTACATACTGTCTCTCTGGCTCTCTCTTATAATTTCTCTAATCTGTATTTCTTTCTTTCTCTTTTCTTTTCGAAAAATTTTTAGACGCGACGTATCTGTGTAAAATAATTGTTTAATAATCTTAACTTAAACAAGCTTAAAGTACTGGTGCTTTTTGATTGCTTATAAATACAGCTCAGTTGCATATATTTATATTTCATACAAACGCGATAATCCATTGAGGAACAAGCCTGTATATCCTTTTGTTTGAGAATTGAGGGTAAATTTCTCTTGAGAATCATTAGTTTAAATTCTTTCTAATTGCAAATTTAAGTTCATGTCTTGTACATATGGCCATGGCTACTGAAGTTCGATTGATCATTTGGAGAAATTTGTTAAGATAGGTCGGGCTATTTACATTAATTTTGTTATTTAATTTCTCATCTTCTCAATAATTAAGTGCTTCTGTTTTTAAGTTAATTGCCATTGAAACTTTTTAAGCAAACATATACACACACAGTAGGAAAGAAATTTGATAATGTGTACATTTTGATTATGAATGAGACCAAACAACCTTATTATTATTATTAGTTTGATAATGTTTTGGAGTCAATTTCACCATACAACGGCATACATAAAATTGCATAAGAATTAAAGAGTGATACAATAAGTAAAAGAATGAACAGTGAGATATGGATAGACTTGAAAGGCATGGAGATGAGAGGTGGTAGTTGTTGTAGAACTTTCCACACAATCGCCATCGCCACCAAGCAACGAAACAAATTAGATTAATTAGTAGGGTCTCCACCTATCACATAAAAACACATGCAACTCCTAATTTACGCAATTATTTGTTTTAATGA
>JANKKB010002676.1:21082-33532 GCA_026225775.1 Bursera palmeri
TATATATATATATATATATATATATAATATTTATATTTATTGTTCTTCTATCTATTTCTCCATTAGAGGCGTCACTTTCTACTAATTTCAATAAGTTTGGTGGCATACGAGATTTGAAGTTTTTAGCAATAAATTAATTTTCTTTTCTTTTCTTTAATCACAAAGTCCAACTTTACTGCATTTCTATTTTGAAGGACATGTGAGGTTGGTGGTCACCATTAAAACTTACAAGAAAGTAAATGATTTCAAATTTCTAAAAGTACTTATATGCGTTCAGCTCAACTTATAAGACAAATCAGTTCTATGATTTTTATTTTGCCTGAATTATATTTTAAAAATAATTCTAGGCTTGCACTAGCCGACGCTTCTCCTAGAATTTTAGTATAGCAAAGTGTCATTAGCTAGTGAATTGACGGGCCAATGGCCCACTAGACAGCCCACTTCTTAAGCTAGGCATCTGGATCTTATTTTCTAAGTCTACTTTTCTCCATTGACTCGAGCCCATANAATTCCTTTTAATGCTGGCTGATGATGGGCCATTCACCCAGCGTCACCTCAACTTGACTATCCGAGCACTGTTTTCATCGTTTGGTGGCAGGTCATGTTTGGTTGCTGAACCAATAACCATTATTATCTAGTCAATGATTATTGACTTTTAACAATANTCAACAAATCCCCCTTATTAAACGTTTCTTATCTTACTTCGTTTGTGTTAACAATAACCACTCTGATTGACATTAATAGTTATTATTTATTCTATAACTATATGTCAGTTCCATCTATTTTAATCAATCCTGTCACACCTCCAAGTCTAAAGCTAAGTGTTTACATTCACAATCATATAGATAAAAACATAGAAATAATTCATGGGTAAATTTGTATTAAAATTAAAAAAAAAAGACTTTTAAGGTACTCAAGAAATTCATGTATATAATGACATAAAGGAACATAAATCACTATTTAATACATCTTAATTAACGACATCTTAAGAACTTAGACTAAGCTGAAACTAAGGGGTGACAAAAACCTCATATGTCAAATTCATTATGCTTAAACTTCAAATACCGAAAATCACAATAAGTATAGTGAGATAAAACTCAAAAAACAACTAGTTTGTCATAAAGGAAAAATACTAGTTAAAGTTTATATTCCAAATTCATGCATATACTCTGTCACGACAAAATAAGTGCATTTTTCTTACAAACTTATTCCCAAAAAAAATAAATATTTTTATAGTTTACTTATTAAAACTTCTTAGAAAGATTATCATTACAAAAACATATACTTAGAACAACTTTTCATATCATATTTATCACATATATAATCAGTCATAAATAACTCGTTAGTGATATTCTATAAATGAGGCAAACACAAGTGAGGCTTTAACGAAATATACAATTCTATAGATGAGGATTTAACACTTGATGGATCTCATAAGGACTTTTTAAACCATTCAAATGCGAAACATCTTCCTAAGAGAGGATCGTATGGTGTAAAAGTACAATCGGTGATAAAAATAAGTAATCTAATTACCTTTTCTTCTCTCTAGGGTTTTTTGAACCTCAAGCCTTTTTGGATATGATTGTAGTCTCTTTGAACTAAAACGAAAGGGTGTCAACTAGACTGTAGAATACTTCTGCTTGTTGGAGGGAGGTTTGAGAGGGAAGAAGCTACACCTTAGGGTTTCACAAACCTTCTTGCCGTTTTTGTATATCTTGCATGCATATGTATTATTTAAGGTTAGCACCTAGGTTTTTATATAATTAACTGTAACTTTGATAGATTAATATAACTTGCCATGTGTTCAATTTAAAACCATGCACATAAGGTTTTAATTATGGCTCAGGCTATTGTGACTTAATTTAATATACTCCTTGATAGCCATTCATTTTCTAATCTAATAGTGGAAAGATTTGCTGAGTTGGCATAAAAAGCTACTTTCTAACTTTTCTTTTTCATCCATAGATTGTAGTAAATTAATAGCTATCAAGAAGTGTGTAAAATTAAGTCACAATAGTCTGACCCTTTAATTAAAATGTCAAGCCATTGGCTCAAGTGGTACTCATGTTGAACTAAGATCACCTTTGAGGGGTCTCAAGGTTCGAGTGGGGGACGCGTCTCAGTGGAGGGCAAAGCCTTGAGACATTCAGGCTAGAGAGGATAATATGTTGAAGGTTCATGCCCAGTGAGGGGTGGGACCTAGCCAACTCAGTTGGGCTTGCGAGCGCCACTGAGGTGTGGACCTATGACATGCCCAGGTCTAGCCTGCGGGCAAACCAAGCCCTACTGTGTGCTCGGGTGGGGTGTTACATCCTTGAAGTCAGATTTTCATGTATTGAATGAATAAGTTTGATGAACCACATTAATTAAACATTCAACCAACATTTATCATTCAAGACCTTGTAAAACATTCAAGATAATGTTCCTTAAACCTTATGGAGTTATAAATTCCATATCTATGAAATGATATTCTCTAAATTACAAATCTTACAATCCCAACTAGCCAAGATATTGATCTTTATGTTAAAATTTTCAATTTTATTTTAATCAAAGATCATACTCTGCAAACCAAAAATACACTACCAATTCAAGATTAAGGTAGGTATACTCAAGTTGCTTTAGTATGTAAGTTATGTTTCTGTCATAATATTTACATTGAAACATAAACTTCACTTGACCCTTGACCCTAGTTTAGTGTATTCATAATACACAAGTGCTTTTACCCCAAAATTCACTTTAATGATTTGAAACTTATCATCCCCACAGAAGCAAACAACATAATAACCTTGTCCAAACAGAAAACCCAACTCTATATAAAAGTTATGAACTAAATTTTAGCTATAATAAAGTTTTGTGTCTCTCATATATAGTCATCTTATATAAAAAAAGATTTTATCATTATGCTAGTTTTGGAACCTTGATCATTAATATTATTAGAGATACAAAAGAGACAATATGGTTCAATAAACAAAACACTCTTATTTATTTATATAAGCTTACTTATGTAAATAAAATGTCATACACTTAGGGCATATCTCTAACAAAAAATACATACATATCTAAAAATCAATTAATATTAAATTAACCAACAATCAAAAATAAATAAGATTCATAATAAGGTTTCTAAGTTTTGTTAAATATAATTTGTAGAATTACAAAAGTATTCAATCAACCCACAATCAAAAGAAATAAGGTTCATAATAGAGTTTCTAAATCTTTTTAATACAATTTGTAGACAAAAGGTTTTATATATATTATAAGGTTTTAAATACAACTTTATAAATTAATGCAATCTCTAACTTTTAAATTTTTTTAATTATATCCCCATATTCTATGGGTCTGAGACAATGGGTCTAAAGGTTGGACCCAACCACGAACCCACCCTGGCAAGGCAAAAAAAAATATGTCTCAAACCCACCCATTACTACAAGGCACAATGACCCCTGATGAATCCAGGTCAAATAGTCATCCCTAGTCGAGTCAAATACAAGTGAAACTTTAACAAAATATACACTCATACTAGAAGATAAGAATCAAACCCTCAATGTGGCCATTAATGAGTTCTCCCCTACATACAAATGCATCAACACGCAACGCTGATGACTCTTTAGTTCTAAGGATAACCCAAAAAACACTGCTCACCAAATGAACATGCATGTTACTTATTAGACCTAATACCATTATCGAAGTAAGACCATACACACTTATTATATGACTCCACATATCACAAAGGGTAACGAACTAAAGCATCCTCAAACATATTTCTTATTTTTTGTGAACATACTTCAAATACTTGTCATAGTTTTTTTTTTTCATAAAACGATGCACATGCTTATGTTTATGTCTTATTTTACATCCATAGATATGCATATTAACACATTAAACACAGTCATATTCAAAGCAAAGTCTTACAATAATAACAAATAACATATATATCTTACTATGATAATTTCATAACAATTGTGATCTATAATTGGCTTCCATCTAACACCAAATGACATGAAATTTTCAACCTTCCAAGAACCAATTCGGGTTCAACAAAAACACACCCTTCTGTTGAATTTTTTCACCTTATATCAACACTAGTATTCATGAATATCAACCACCAACAAACAATACTAACTCGGGAAGCACATATTGCACTTCTAAAATTATTCTATTGCAACACAATCAACCATAAAACATGCAAGAACATTCCTTTCTAATGAAACACAACATTCGGGCAGCCCACACTACACTTCATTCAAGCCTTGTTTTAACTCACTTTCAAGCACAAATCAAGCCAACAACAACACTTCCAATGGCACTCAACAAACTACAACCGAATGCAAATTTCAACACCAATTATCAACACACAAAATTCAACTTCTTCAATTCTTCAATTCGGCCACACCAAGAAAATGAGTTAGAAAATAACACAAATGGAAAGAAAACTTACAAGATAGATGCCAAGATAGAACTTCAAACATAAAGGAAATTCCACCAACTTGAAGGTTCTACCACCAATTTCCTTGGCAAGAAATTGGATAAAGGATAAGCAAGAGAACAAATCTCTTTCACACACTAAGTGTTTGTATTTTTCAATTTCATTAAGTCTAATGAAATATTACAAAAAGAGACATTATATACTAGGAATGATGAAAAAGACATAAAGGACCACCCTTACAATAGTTAAACAAGATTACAAATAAACAACATGAATTATATTAAAGTAAAACACTAAAAAAGCTTTTCAATTAGAAGGCCATATAATTCAATTAGTTAGGGTCCAATTAAATTATATTGCATCCTAATGGGCTTAGAAGGCCTTTTAAAAATCAAAGCCTACTATCGTGAACATATCTATATAGGCCTTTAAAAAAATCAAAATGGGCCTTAAAAGGTGAAACACATAAGAAAAATAATGTGGGCTTGTACTCAATTCGGGAATGGCTCCTTTCCTTGCTTACGAAACCATTTTTCTTGAACTTGATGGGCTTCATGGTGGCCTTGTATGGACTACATCATATTGAAACTTGTTTGTACCAAATTGTGTGGTGGTCGGAAATGAATCACATTGTAAAACATAAATACTATGCTTGTTGTGATTCAAGTTGAAAGTCTAGTATACTTACCCTAACCAAACAACAAAAACAATCTAATAAAAACAGACCTTAATCTGAACTTAAAAGCAAAGACCTTGGCTTAAACCATTTCTAAATTTCACAAATCAATCAGAGAAACAAAACAACATGCATAAATTCAAATATAATACTTAGCTTGACTAAAACATTCTAAGAAAATATTTAATCTAATTATTCTAAAACAATAACTATTTTAGCACCAATATACTAAACAACATTTAATCTTCGAATTAATAATCATGCTTAATTTAAAAATTACAAAGATTCACCAGATGCAGTAGACATATTAAAAAAAAAAAGTTAGGCATATCATGCTTTTTGTTATAAATAATCATGCTTCATTTAAGTTTAAAATCTACACCAAAAAATTTCCAAACAATTTTATCTTTGAAAGATATAAATCTAACAAACAGTATTATTTTACAATGAGGTAAATCTAATCAAAATCTTATAATTATTTTTACACATATCAATGAATCATTAAATTTTGTAGTATTCCATAGACATATGAGAGACATTTAAATTTTGAGAGTTTTCTGACATGTCTTAGTCACTCTAAAGTTCCTGTAATTTCTATAAAGATTATGATATTGCAGCTGCTTGCTTATGTTGCATTTGAAAATTCACCATAAATTTTGTACCATGAATTTTTAATTGTTTATAAAAATTGTACTTGCAGCCTTTACAAGTCTGGTTTCATCATATAAAAATTTAGCCATAAAAACTAAATACAAAATTTTATAAAATTATTCGAATAACCGACTATTAAGACAAAATCCTCTTGTATGTAATCTGACTGGAAGTTATCTTTCATAAAACTAAAATATTTCATAGAATCTCTATATATATTCTCTATGTTTAGCATGCTTTAATAGGATTTTAAATCAAAGAAATTAAGCACAAAGAATCATAATCAAATATATATAAATTTTGAAAGCATAAAAATTACCTTTCTTAATAGAACTAAAAAAAAGTATTAACTCTCTTGTATTCGACGTACTTTATAAATTGAGATAAATTTATCGTGCTTTAGGGTATAGAAGGTTTAAGCACAATCAGAATAAGACATACATATATTCAGTCCAACTAACCAAGATAATGAATTTACTAAAAATCAAATAAAAGCATAATCACTAATAATTGTAGATTTCATTAATTTTAGGTGTTATAAACCTAATATGAAAAGATTAATTAATTATAATTGTTTAGAGAAACCTCCCAAGTATTTCGACTTTATGCAAAAGTAATATATTATTAGAAGCTTTTTGTAATGTATAAAACATTGTTGTACTTGTAACATAGTTTTAGCATATTTAACATCAGATTGTATAATATTTACGAGTTATATAATGTTGCAAGTCGATTCAAAAATAATATGCAACATGCTAACTTTCTTCATATTTCATTATATTACATAATTATGCTTGAAAAATTTACAAAGAAAGTTAACATTCAATACGTTATGTTGGTTGCAATGGTGGAGTGAGCAGTTCGGGCATTGAATTCTATATTTGAACAATGGGATGCACAAGCAGCGCCAGGATTGTGGAACATAAGTGGAGAGCCATGCAGTGGAACTGCCGTTAATGATACTGAACTTGAGGGGGTCGCGGCTAATAACCCTGCTATCAAATGCGACTGCTCCTACGACAATAGCTCAACCTGCCATATCACTCAACTGTAAGCTTTCTTTCTCTTTATGAAATTTATAGGGCTCAGAGCTCTATTCAGGAATTTAAAACGACTTAGAATTAATTTGATACAACTTAATGGTGCTCGCTATAAACATGAATCAGTAATATTCTTTACAATTGGAACCTGATGCTTTTTTGGGTTTGAGCCATATCTGGTCTTGATTGATCAATTGTACTGGAAATACCAAGTTGCTAATGAATAACAGATGAAATGTTGGTACTCCAAATTTATAACACAATAAACAGAAACATTGAAGATTAGTGGAATTAAGTTAATGAAAAAATGTTATCATGGAAGAAAAGAGAACGAGTACTTGTGGCTAATGCAGTCTAACCATTTATTTTATTTTGTTTTATTTTCCAGGAGAGTGTATGCACTAAACAAAAGAGGAGTGATTCCAGAAGAACTGGTGGCTTTGCAGTATCTGACATTTTTGTACGGATTTCTCACTTCTTTCTCTACTTTTTATTTGTATAAATAACTTTGATCTTTATTTTTTACGTATTCATCAGCGTGAGACATTTTAATTTAATATCAATTTAAATTTTGTAGGAAAATTGATCAGAACTACTTTACTGGCCCCTTGCCTGGATTTATTGGAAATTTATCACGTTTGAAGTCACTGTAAGTATTGAAAGATACCCTTGTAACTAAAAGCACTGATTCTAGTTGTTTAATTGTTATTTTATGTTTAATTTTTAGCATAATTGAAACATATTGAAGGCATAATATTAAAGTTAAGCCGATACCGTTTTTTAAAATAATAAACTTAATATGATATTAGAATTATATTAACCCAAAAATCGATTCAATCTAGTCCAAACTTAACAAAGCTTATGTTAGTAGCACACACAAAAGAAAAGTTTTCAGTATAGTCTGAATTTGTTTTATGCAGGGTGCTCTCCCTCGCACTCTACTTAAGAAGGATGAGCATCCATAGCGCCAACACGTATAGAACATGCCAAATAAATATACTACTTTCTCGAAATAATGCAGATGGAACATGTTTTACACTGTAAATATGAATTATTTATTTATAAGCCAGTTTATTTAACTCATTTGCTTCTAATCTTCCATGACTATTTAACACAGCCATATATTTCTATAGAATGCAATTCACAATGTATTGTTCTTTATTTAGTTTATTTTTTCCAGTTGGATGAGGATTTGGATTTAGTTATTTTAATGTGATGATTCGGTCTTTAACATGTCTAGTTCGGTTGGCATCAATTCATTCACTGGGCCTGTTCCCAAGGAGCTTGGAAATCTCAGAGAGTTAACTCTTCTGTAAGTAGGAAAACTTTTTCTCCCTCTCTTTTATTTAAATGATGGCACGTTTGATTGTTTTCTACAATGGAACGTCAACTATTGTTTAAAAAGAAATTAACTATCAGCAACTAAATTAATCTTATTGAGAGATATGCAATCCTCTATTGTTGCTCAGACAAGATGGAAGTGTTTTCTGATCACAAAAAGATTATATTTTATTGCACATAACCATATATATTATGACACAACCCAGCCCAATAATCACTATTTATAGAATCCGAGCACTCTTATAAAACTAATAATCGAAATAAGTCTTACAATAGATAGAATCAATGCGCCTCCATTACACAACTATGATACTAAATAAAATTAAAATAACATAATTCTACTGAAAAACTAATAGAGTTTTCCCTATTTTTTCTAGTTTCCTCCTTGCATTAATTCACAAAACACTTCTAAGAATCCATAACTCACATCCCTTTCACAAAGCAACTCATATCCAACATCAAAAGGGTCTCAAACCCTCCATAATGTTATAGTCAAAATAATATCATACATCATCAACATGTTATCTACATACTGTACTATTAGTATACTTACAAAATGTGAACTAGAAAAATATATACATGTAATGTAAAATATGATGTCAATCACCACATGTCACATGGCCAACCTTGTAAATATGATATTTAATCTACATGAAAACCTATAACGACCTAGGGGGAAAATATAACGGAAAAAAATGAGCATTTAAACTCAGTGAGTCGATATCAATTTTAAAAATAAAACATATCTTTTTAAAATATACAAACATTGAATCTGAATTTATAAACTTTACATGTTGCAAAACGAATATTGTTCATGCTATAAATATGATACTGATATTAAATAACATACACTGATGTAAATTTAATAAAACGTAAATCAATCGTAAATTAATAGCCTTTGTCAGACTGAAAACTACACCAAACTAATACCCAGGAAATATAAATTGTCAAAACTTGGTGGAGCAACATCGTCACACAGGTAGAATAGCAAAAAATCTCATAATCTGTCAATACCCAGTGAGATCTACCATCACACTGGCAGAGCAATAAATCTATCATACGCATACACGGAGCTAAATCAAAACATTGTATTGGGAAAGGGGAAAGATTGTCAATACCAGATGGAAACTCATCACACCGATAAAACAAGGGAAAATCTCATCTCTGCGAAAGGGTACTTTCTAAGGAGGTTTAAAACCACTTTCACTTTCTCATTTAACATAATATTAGTTGTCCACGAAAGAACATCATAAGTTCATACTCTAAAAACATATCAAATCTGATAATTTTTTGAATACAATTTCAAAAGCCAATTATCTTAAATCTATACAAAACTTAGATAAACATACTTCACAATTCTATTAAAATCACTCATATTCAATAAAATTTCATAACAGATAAAATGACATTTTTCCGTAACTATTTAATCAATCATAAAGAAAAAATAAAAATAAAAATAAAATTATATCCATTTACTAAATATGGTGCTCAAGTCTATCTAACTTTCGGATCTTCTAACTACTCCCCTAACCGATCTCCACCTATAATAATAGGTATAAAATAAATATTAAACTCAAGACAATATCATAAATAACAATTTTAAAATTGATCAAATATCACAATAAATCATAAATTGACTGGTAAACTTTTCCTCTATTTCCTTTCTTCTCCTTTTCTCTCTTTTTCAAATTCTTCGCTCTTTTTTCTTTCTTCTTCTTCTTTCTTTCTTCTCTTTTTCTTTTTCTTTCTCAGCTTCTCTCGGTTTGTAAATGTGAAAGGAAACAATAAATCTTAATATATATACATGTCTTCTAACCGACTTAATATATTAAGTAAATTAATATTTTATTAACCATTAATTTACTTAATTTTACTTGGTTGAGTTTTAAACAATTCATAAGGTAACTAATGAGGTAGGTGGGTGATATTTTGGTGGAAGGGTATAGAAAAAGCTACGTGGTGCAATTCTTCTCTCATCAAAAAAAATTTGTCCCTAAAATTTATGTACCTGATTCGAAAAGATATGGTTATTGAGTTCTAATATGATCCTCATGTTCCCATGTAGTTTCATCTACTCCATGATTCTTCCATGATACTTTAACTAACGGAATAGTCTTAACATGAAGTACTTGTTCTTTCTGATCAACAATACGAAATGGGTGTTCCTCATAGAACAAATCTTCATTTAACTGAACATATTGTTGTTCTAACACATGGATGGATCTGGTATATATTTATGAAGCATAGAGACGTGAAACACATTATGAATCATGGATAACTCTGGTAGTAATGCCAACCTATAAGCTACATAACCAACTCTCCCAATAATTTCATATAGGCCAATATATTGCGGTGTTAACTTCCCTCGTTGCCCGAACCAAAGTACACCTTTCCATGGAGAAATTCACAAGAAAAATTTGTTGTCCACCTGAAACTCAAGTTCTCTTTTATGTTTATCTTGAGCTATTTTTAATCTTTTTTTAATTACATTAATCTTATCATTAATGTCTTATTAATTTTGGGACCCAATAGTTTTCGCTCATCGACATCATCCCAACAAAATGGAGTCCTGCATTTCCTACCATAAAGTGCTTCATATGGTGCCATTTCGATACTGGACTGATAACTATTATTATAGGCAAATTCTATGAGTGGTATACATGCATCCTAATTTCCTTTGAACTCCATTACACATGCCCGTAAGATATCCTCTAGAATCTGTATAATTCTCTCTGATTTTTCATCTGTCTGTGGATGAAAAGCTGTACTAAAATTTAATCTAATACCCATAGCTCTTTGTAAGCTAGGCCAAAATCTAGATGTAAAACAAGGATCTTTATTTGACACTATGGACACTGGTGTACTATGAAGACGTATTATCTAACCAACATAGAGATTAGTAAGTCTGCCTAATAAATATACAGCCTTGACAGGTAAGAAATGTGCAAATTTAGTAATGCAATCAACAATCAACCAAATACTATCATGATCACTCTTGGTACGAGGTGTCTAATAACAAAATTCATCGTAATATGTTCTCATTTCCACTGAGGAATAGGAAGTGGTTGAGAAAGTCTAGTTGGTCTTTGATGTTTCAACTTTAATTTGTTAACAAACTAAGCATCTAGATATAAATTTTGCAATCTCTATTTTCATATCTTGCCACTAATAGTGTTCTCTCAAGGTACCATACATTTTTGTGCTGCCTGGATACATAGCATAAGCTGAACTGTGTGCTTCTTCCAAGATTTTCATTTTCAACTCTCTATTATTTAGTACACAAAGTTTGTTTCCCATAACTAAAATCCCATCATCTTGTTTAGAAAAAACCAACCCGTCGTCCACTATGTATCTCTTCCTTTAATTTTACTAAATAAGAATCATGTGACTACAATTCTTGAGTCTGACAAATTAAAACAAGCCAAATAATGAAAACTAGCTAACAACGCTCCTGAATCACACAATGCTAGTTAATGTTCAAAGATCTTAACTCTGTAAATAATGGAAGGCTTGTTACCCTTAAATAAGCCATTGAACTTGAAGATTTTCTACTGATTGCATCTGCCACTATGTTAGCCTTGCTTGGATGAAAATCAACTGTGCAATATAATCTTTAATCAACTTTAGCGATCTCCTTTGTCTAAGATTCAATTCTTTTTTAGTGAACAAATAATTTAAACTTTTATGATCCATAAATATCCAACAGGTAGCCTCATATAAGTAATGCCTCCAAATTATAAATGCAAATACCATTGTTGCGAGTTGTAAATCATGTGTCAGGTAGTTTAACTTGTGCCTCTTCAATTGTCGGGAGGCAAAAGCTATTACCCTTCCATGTTGTGTTAGCACACAACCCAGTCCTTGTCTAGATGCATTACATAAACAACAAATCCTTCAATACCAGATGGTAAGGCAAGTACATGTGCAGAAGTTAATCTGGTTTTAAGTTCCTGAAAACTCTTTCATAATCATCTGTTCATTCCCACTTTACCTTCTTTTGGGTCAATCTAGTAAGTGGTGTGCTATCTTAGAAAATCCCTCAACAAATCTTTTATAATATCCAGCTAAACCAAGAAAACTCTTGATTTTTGTCATATTGGTAGGTCGTTCCCAGTTTATCACTGCTTCCACTATTTGAGGATCAACATAAACACCTTTGGTCACGCTCAAAATTAACCTTCGGCTAAGCGGTTGTTGTAGCGTAGCTTTAGGTATCGAATCCACAGGGAGGAAAATACTAACATAAAAGGTTATTACAGATGGGGATAAATGATTCAACAAGATAAATTAAAATGACAGAAAATAAAGATAAATGG
>JANKKB010002678.1:0-25859 GCA_026225775.1 Bursera palmeri
CTAGATCTAACAATGCACGATCAATCCTAAAATCACCAATTACACATGCAATGGTTAGACATCCAGGATCTTTGTATTTCAAATGAGCATTATGTTGAATAATTGAACTTACACTTTCAGTCAAAAATACACTTTCAAAAATTTTGCATAAGAAGGAACTTGCTTTATGACATCTAACAATGGAATGTTAATTTTGACTTGTTTGAAAAGCTCATAAATGTCAGAATTCAAGTTAAGTTTTTCAATGGGTTTCAGTCTTTAGGGAAATGGAGCAGGGATGGGACACTTTTCTACCTCACAAGATTTTGGTTTCAGTCTTTAGGCAAATATGGACTACAAAATATGTCATTTGATCAAGCATTTATAAGGCAATACAGAGGCATAGTGCCATAGTGGTGGTTTTGCCAGAATCCTCTGATTTTTCCAATAAGCCAGCTTCGCAGTGCTAGAGAAGCACAGTGTGATGCCTAATCGATAAAGTCCTAGTACCGTAACGCTAGAAAGCAATCGCTACGATGCCAACGCGATATCACAACTCGATATTGATCAATTTTCCTACACTTATTCGTTCCTATAAATTAAAACCCTTCATTTGTAAACCTAAAGTTTCAAAGTAAAAGCGGAGTGACAACCTTGAGAGCTTTGATTCTTCAATTTCCTTTAGTTTGCATCTTATTTCTTTTTGTTTATCTTTAATTTCTTGTTAATCCTTGCTTTATTTTCCATTATGCTTGGCTAATTTGTTGAGCCTAAGCTTGGGGATTAACCTAAATATGGATTATAGTCATTTTAGAGATTATTTAGAGATTTTAATGCTTGATCTTACTTTTTGTTTATGTTTAATCTTTGATTACACCTTGGAATGCTTTATTCTTGCTTTTTGATTCATTGTTGACCTGTTTGGCACATTGAATGCTTAATTTGGGTTTAGTTTTCATGATTGATCTTGTGGGTTTAACATAACAATATAGTCAGATACTTGTGATTTGTTGTTTGTTTGGATGTTTAAAGATAAACTTTTTCGATCATTAGCTTTAGGAATGAGTTGATGGTTGTGTATTGAGGAAAATATGATCTAAACAATATTTTATTTATGCTTAGATGTTTGATAAATTGCCTCTTAGAGTTTTGTTTTACGTTTTACATGTTATTTCTGGTTTAATTACAATTTGAGTATTGTTTATTGCTTTCCTTTACTTTGCTGCTTTAATTTCAATTATTTCAGTTATGTTTGATGAAATCAATTCTTTAATTTACTTTTCTGTCAACTCAATCACCCATTTGTAAATAGCCTAATTCTTTAATTGCACATACTTTCAATTTATCATTGTTAATATTCATTAGTTAGGTTTTCATTCATTATTGTTTGCTTTGACACATTATCCCTATAGAAATTGATCCTAGACTCACCATCTTTGTATTATAACTTGACAATCCTATGCTTAGGATTACATGATTAAATCAAGTCAGAAGGTTCTTCCTCCTTAAGGAAAAAAAAAAAGATAGGAAGACCTGCGATCAACTGAAGGAAAGAGCACGATGAGAAACATAAGAGATAAAAAAGCTCTGACAGTAAAATGTGGACGCTAAAAAGATCTTTGTTATAATCAAATAACTTGCCCACATCTAGGAAGAATGAAAACTAGGATGAACCAAGTAATATCCATAACTACTCACTCAATTTCACTGTACTCAATTACTTAGAACTTGTTTACAACTTGTAAGTTAATTTGTAACTTTGGATGTACTTTCATTTACAACAAAGTGATGCATGTAGGGCTGCCTTTCAATACACATTAGAGTGATTTTTAACCCTTCAAAAATTCATTTCGGGATTACTGTTCATCCCTCTAAAAACACCACTTTTCTACACTTTATCAATACTAAAACAACATCAACAACAACAATATTCAAACTTAAAACTAATAACACAAATCTTCTCCAACAACAAACACAAAATGTCAACCTCCAACAATCATAAACAAGTAACAATTCCACAATAACAAGCTTCTCAAGAACAACAACTTGAAAGCTTATTCCTCAATCAACAAAAACAACAAAAGAAACTTCACAAAGAAGAAAAGATGAACTTACACAAAATAAAGATAGATGCCAATAGAGTCTTCAAGCATATAGGAATGATCCACCAACTTGAAGGCTTCAAGCATAAAAGACAATGTCTACCAACTTGAAGTTATCCACCAACATTTCCTTGGCATGGAAAATGGGTAAAGGAAATATTTGAGAGAACACTCTCCAAACACACAAAGTTTTAATTTCATTTCATCATTCATCAAAAGTTCCTTTACATGAAATATGAACACATATCTATACAAAAAGTAATCTCGTACGATGTTTGCTCAAGCAAGAGACTTGAAAAACATTCTACTCATTTTCGTATGATAGCCGTATGATGGTCACTTGAACAAAAATTTGCTGTCCATTTTCGTATGATGTCTTGCTCGAGCGAGAGGCCCTGAGAAGCTTTCTGCCCATTTTCGTATTCTGAGCATATGATAGTCGCTCGAGTGAAATTAGGCAAAGAGCAGAATGCCTTCTGTCCAATTTCGTATGATGAGCGTATGATGGTCGCTCGAGCAAAATTGGGTAGAGAGCAATTTTATAATTCAAAATAGCTCTACAAGCTCTCATATTCTTTGACACTTACAAGCTCAACAAAATACTTACAAAATATAATTAAAAGCTTACAAACAAATACAACAAATGTAAATCAAATTACAAAAAAAATTTAATAATTAAAATTCAAAAGTAATCCTTATTTAAGAGGCTATATAATCCAACCAACTAATTGATAATTGGATTTTATAGCATCCCAATAGTGGAATTAAAGAATTATTACCAAATTTGGATTTAGGGAATTCGGCTTTGATCTTCTGGGCTTGTACGGATGGAAATACTTGATACAATATGCATCACAAAGTGGAACCACAAGTCAAGCTAATACATCTTAAGTAGTTGCATCTCAGGGTGAGCAAGCCAAACTAATATAACTCAAGTAGTTGGAACTCAAGGTGCTACAAGAGAAACTATTCGAAGCCAAATTCGTATAACTCAAGCTGGTGGAGGTCAAGTTGGTGGAAGATCTTTTGTTGTAGATGGAGGTGGTCCAATTGGAGCTTGTATCTGACTTTTGATGATTTTTTTTTTTAGGTGCAATTTGGAGGGTGATTTTTCGAAACTACAGTATTAGATGAAAATACTTGTTTTTTTTGGCTACTGCAGCAATTGATTGCACTTGCCTTCAATTGCTTAACATATAGGAGTATAATATGCTTTTTTTTTTTTGGTTAATGCATATGCAATTGTTGCTTACATGACTCAGAGATATTGATGTACAAGTTTATCATCATATACACATCACTTACTTAATTCTGTTATTGATATGTCCATATATACTTGATTCATTACTTTTTTTCAAAAAGAAAAAAAAAAGGAATAACTAATGCATGATCACTTATTTGTTGCGTATTTCAATTCTTTATTTTTTTAAATTTAACTAAATGCTTAGATGTTAGTAGTAAATATTTCCCCTTCCTTTGATTTATTTTTATTTTGATTTATTTTTAATATCTAAATAAGATACAAAGGGTAAAATAATCATTAGGATTAAACCCTGTGCTTAAATGATACTGCTCTTAAACAGAAAAGTGAAAAGTGGGAATTGGATGTTACTAAAATTTAACAGAGTGACAGTGTTACTTAGGCCTTATCATGGGGTTGCGTATATAATATTCCTAATTTCTCTTCAATAAAATTGATAAAATACATTTTCTTAAAGAGTAACTATTATTGACCAAACTTATGTTTTTTTTTTTTTTTAATTTCAGTCATATAAGACTTTTACTCTTTTTCTTTTTCGTTATCCTTAAATTTTTAAAAAATATATTTTCAGGTTCTTGAGTTAAATATTCTGTCAGTTAACATCTGCTAACCTTCATATTTCATCAACTTTACATCTTACCCCTACTAATAACTATAAAGAGTGGATTAATTTCTAAAAAATTAATTGAGTTAAACGACTAAATTATCCTAGGAATAAATATCAACATGTTAACTAAGAGATGTGACATTACACTTAAATGTCATCACTATCTATCGACTACTATTGTGATTTTTTTAATATATTTTGTTTGTGACATTATCAATTTATTTATATCTTCTCGTCTTTATATTGGATTATTTTGCTTGAACTTTGATTAAATTTTGGTTTGATTGATTGGTTTAAATTGAAGGAGATTATGCATTTTTTAGAAATAAAAAATGAATATTTTTTATACTTATTATATAACATTTTATTAAGAATATTATTGTTCAAAACTTATGTTTAGATAATTTTTATTTTACATATTTATTTATATTTTATCTTTTTAAATTATTAATATTTCATAACATAATTCTATAAAAATATAAGAAGGTAAATAAGGGTATTATAATATTTATTTTTATTTCTATAACTCTATAATCGATAAAGATTAATTTACTGTTATACTATTTGATATGTTTGATATTTTTTAATTGAAGGATTTGAGAATATATTTTTGAAAATTTAAAGATGACAAAAAAAATAATAAAAATCTATGGAATGAAAAATAAGTAAAATATAAAGCTAGCCATTAATAATTACTCATTTATTAAATTATTGGGATAATTATAAATTTTCACTTTTTAATAATTAAATCGTTACCTTTGCCTTTTAAAACTCTATAGTATTATAAACAAAGATTAGGAAATTTGTTACACTAAGGAAGCAGCGCCATTTCACATTATCAATGTCCCACTCCTTATTCCCCTGAGTACGCTCTCTCTCTCTCTCTCTCTCTCCTCTTTTTGCTCGTCTTTCCACGCGTGAGGGTTTCTGGATCTCATTTTTCAATTCTCCGATTCGTCTTACGGGATTGGCAGATCAAGATTCCGCGTTTTGTAAGCTTTCCGTTGATCTAAGTTTTGTCCATGTTCCTTCCTTTTTTCGTCATCATCATGCTTCTTGGCTTATTGCTGTCGTTATATTTTTACTCTTCCTTTGCGCTAATTGCCTCTTCTAGAAAAAAAAAATTGTAGGTCGTGTGTTGTGTGTAGCTGTAATTGTGACGATAGTTCTGTTCTCATTTTGGTTATGTTTCTTTAATATTATGAAATGCGTTGATTTGGAGGGTTGATTGTGGCAGTTTATGATTTGTTGCTTTGTTTTTTATGATTTCGTGCCTACTTGGTTGCTGTGAAAGTGAGGGAAAAGAAAAGAAAGTAGAGGAAATTATATTATATGAGATTATGGTTTTCATCATAAGAATAAACGCAAATGGAAGTATAATTTCATTCTGTGTCACAATTCATGTTTTCCCAGCTTTTATGTTCAATATATTCTATTTCGCTAGTTGCTATAACATGTCTTTTAGTGGCATTGTAAAAATAATACCCTTATTTGGTTATTTTAACTTAGACAATTCTAGCTATTGTTTAGCATTCGTTTTTGTTTATTATGAAAGCTTTTTTCTCTTAATAACTACTTAGTTTTTCATAGTTTGATTTCAATCTCATGCTAGTCTTTTCTCACATATAATCCTGATGGATATATCATCAAACAATTGGTACACTTCATAAATTTAATTATTCTCCAACTTAATAGAATAAGCTTATATGAATAAAGCACGATGACGGTTTGCCCTTTTTTATGTAGTAGACGTGGATTATTCCCCTTTTTTATTTCGTTTGCCTGAAAGAAATCCTTTAATCATTTCAAATAACCATTGTATGTGGAAGTTTAAGAAAAAGCAAAATGTTCAATCTATTAAGGGGTAAAATATGTATGCAAATTAAAAGCAAACAAGCAGCAGTATTTTGATTATGTAATTTTAGAAAGTATTGAGGGCAAAAATTTCAAGTAATAAAGTGTTTATGAAAACAAGGGTAATTATGCCATTTCAGCAGGGGAGGTTTCTGTATATTTTTGAAACTTAAGGGGTCTACATTTTTTTCTCAAACCACCCTATACAAATCCTACGCTTTCTTTCTGGATCTTTCTCCTAATTGTAAGTGTTGTCCCTTGTCCTTTGTCTCTCTTCTTTTCAAGATCTCAACCTGCCACTATCGGCTCTCTCATTCTTTGTTGTGTGGAAGGGGATGATGGTTTGCCATTTTCTCTAGGTATTTTTTTTACTTTTTTTTTTTATTTGGTTGTAATTTCTTTTTTCTTTTTTCTTTTTTTTCTGATTCACTTTTAGTATGATTTTCTGTTTTTCCTCTAGAATATTGGATGTGATGGTTTCGGATCTGTTTTTAATCTCATTTTTCTACTCTCAGACTAATGATTTACTTGTATATTGTAGTTAATGGACAAGTAAAATAAACCTAAAAGCAGATGAATGTTTGAGTTTTTTCTCCTGTTATTAAATAAAGTAAGTACTTCTCTTTCACTTTTGAATTTACAGGTGAGTTAGGTTGCATTACTAAAGGAGATGCTCATGAATAAGATTATCTTCCTTCAAATAGAAACTCATGTTTATATCTTCATTGTGATAGAAGTTTTACTTTGTGAAATAAGCATTTTCAATTTAGTACTAGTCATTCTCAAATATGAATAAATTGAGGATTTCTGTTTGCTAGAGTTCTGGTAAGCCTTGGATTCAGGATTCTTTGTGATACAACTTCTTGTTTGTTTTTTGGATTCAATGTAATTCAAATTATATAGTTGCTTTGCCTATTTTGACCATTGCCAGAAGTAATTGAACCAAAAGAAGAAATGGCTGAGGACAAAAGCCTTACTGAAAGTGAAACGAAAGACTCCACAGCTTCTCAAGAAAAACCAAAGCGCAGGGGTATTATTTCGCGTATTTGGAATGGAATCTTTAGGCTAAAAGGGGATGATTTTGAGAAGAGATTGCAATACATTTCCAAGGAAGAAGCTGCTCTTGTTGCTAGAATGAAAAGGAGATCCCAAACTTGGAGGAGGATGACTAGGAATCTTGTTGTATTCACCTTCATTTTTGAGGTGCTCTCTCTTTTGCACTTGTGTCTTGACATTTTGTAGTTAGAACCTACAGGCTGTTTTCTTTCTTTTAAAAATAAAAAATAAAAAGTCTCTTCCATTTTTATAATGAGAAATGTACCTTTATGATTTATAATAATCTATGTGTAAGACTTATCATTTCCTTAAAAGATATGGAGAGAACCATGACCATCACAATTTGTTATGTTTTGCATTTATTTTTTAGAAAAAGATTGGAGAGATGGAACTGATGACTGTTTAATGGATGACCATGTCCTTTTATTTTTTTATTTATTTTTCATTTTCTTAATGTGTTCACTAATTATAAAATGCTATGGTTCTGCCCAACCGGATGCTTCCCACAACTAAATTTGCTAGTTATGTTGCCTGTGAATTTTGTCTTCTATTCTGAGTTAATAGTTCGTTGAGTTTTCATTCTTTCATGACAAATTCTTTCATTGGCAAGGAAGTTTAGGGTGCTGAATTGGAGCTTACCAGTTCATTTGAAATGTTCTTGGTAGTGTAAAATAGGTATTTTGACAGAGAAATGGTGGTCTTTTATGCATCAAGAAACATCTAACTATCATGATTCTTTCCTTCTGGCTCCTGCTTAGGATTTAGCATTTACTCTTCTCACTGTTTTGATTATTTTCACTTCTGGCTTTGGCTTGGATTTTGTCATTAATATCTAAAGAAAGTATGGATGATTTACAAGGGAAAGTGTGAAAGTAACCTGCTTTGTCCTTTTATCTATTTCAGTCTTTTCAGTCAATGGACTTAAATTGGAATAATTCTCAAAACATGCTGCTTGGCAGTTTTTTTTTTTTTTTTTGGATTTTTTAATATTCACCTTAAGTGGGCCAATTTTCAGGTTGTTGCTGTTGGTTATGCAATCATGACAACAAGATCAATGGACTTAAATTGGAAAATGAGGGCATTTCGAGTTTTGCCAATGTTCCTTTTACCTGGTTTATCTTCTCTTGCTTATTGGGCATTAGTGAGCTTCACCAGGATGCGTAAGTGCTTAACTGTACACTTTTCGTTTATCGCACGCTTTTTATTCATATTAGAAGGTTCTAAATATCTAATTGTTTTTTTAATTTTTCTTCCTTCAATTGGTGTGCATTAAAACCTGTATTCTCTGCTATCCCACCCCCACCCCCAACCCCCCCAAACAAAACGAAAAAAAAAANCAAAACCAAAAAAAAAAAAAAAAGGAATCTATGCTGCTCATAATTGCCATATTTGCTTTTTCTTATTGATTAAATTTGTATGGTGACTGGCAATTAGCCTTTTTCTGGATCATTTGGATTACAGAAGAAGACAATTTTTGAAGAGAGTTTATTTGATGACATCTATTTGGGTTTCGATTTCTAATCATTTTAAAGAGACATCTTTTTTCCTTTTCAGAAAGGTTGGAGATTTTGGTTACTTCTTATTTTTGTCCATGCTTCTTTTTATTATCTTTTTTCTTTTTCATCCAGTGGATTTGGGGTCACCAGATCTTATACTGTGCTAATCTTTTTCTGTCAACAAAATTGTAGTTTCTTATAAAAAATAATTAAAACAAAGTAAATAACTAAATAGGTAAATAAATCACATGACCTCATGCTATACTAGGTCTATTATGACTGGTGTATTAATCAGCCTTTGTGTAAATAGGTGATCGCAAGGACCAAAAAACTCTGCAAAGGCTTCGGGCTGAGAGGCAAGCAAAAATTGATGAACTTAAAGAGAGGACAAATTATTACACTACTCAACAGCTCATTCAGGTTAAATGATTAGAAGCTAGTCATGACATATTGCTTTCATGAAATTTCATTTATATATATATATATATATATATAGATATATATACCCAGAAGTCCTTGACCTGCCTTTGGTGATTGGGTTTTAACTTTGGAAACTATTAGACTTTACAACCTTGATAGCCAGAAAATTTGTAAAGTGTATATATATTCCAAGTAGGTAGCCCCAAGGTGATTTAACCCTAACCTCTTGGTTGAAACCTAGGTTTTTACCACTCAGCTCAAGCCTTGGGATTTTCTTTTAGGTGCAATATAGAATCCTCTTTTGAAGCCCCATATGTTTTTTGATGTTTTGATGCATAAGGTCTTTATGTTGTTAGAATTGGGAACGTAGTCATTATATTTAGGATTTGAGACTTTTGTGATATATAGAAATGTGGTTAGGAGTCGTTACCTTTGTATTTTTCTTATTAAGTATTGAGTAAGGACATTGTTATTTAGAACCTAGCTGAAATGGTTATTGCATGGTCAAAAGGAATGAATGGAATATCCACTCTTAATTTCTCAGTTTGCCTGAAGCGGTTATTATTCATCTTCTAAAGGTATACTGTTAAATGGAGCATCTTTGCAAATGCATCTCATTTTTTTCTGCAGTTGTGAACTCTACTAAGTGTAAGCTTTATTATGCAGAGATATGATCCTGACCCAGCAGCAAAGGCTGCTGCTGCAACTGTCCTCGCATCTAAGCTGGGTGCAGATTCGGGCTTGAAAGTGTATGTGGGGGATGAATCAAAACTTGATGTCCCAGTGGGGAAGAGCAATGATGTTGAGGTAGTGCAATCTAGTGGTCTTCGAAATCGAAAGCAATTGCACAACAGAACCAGTAGTGCAGGGAGCTCTCCATCGCATCAGTCTGAAGAAGAAACCTCTCGGTTTATCGAGAGTGAGGGTCCTCAAACATCTGGGCAGAATCAACTGGTTGTCAATCATCACTTTCCACAGGGGTCTACCATGCATGATGGAGGATGGATCGCTCGAATTGCAGCATTACTTGTTGGGGAGGATCCTACACAATCTTATGCTCTCATATGCGNGCAACTGCCATATGCATAATGGTGAGTTGACTTTTATTAATTACGACTATTCCTACCTACATGGACCAACAAGTGTATCTATGTGCAGAGAGTCCCTCCATTGAAATTGTGTTCTCTGCAAAATGTGGTGGGTTGAAGAAAATAATGTGTTTACTGGTTTTTTGTTCAGGACTTGCCAGGAAGGAGGATTTCCCATATATTACTTATTACTGCCCACACTGCCATGCCCTGAATAAGTCAAAGGAATCAGAAGAGTTTGTTTCTAGTTCTCCTAATATCAGCTCATTGACAACAGATTCAACCATTAATCCCACTGTTCCTGATAAAGAGGCAACAGAAGTTGAGGAAGTTGCAAAGTAGCATAACTGGAAATGGTTAGTTAAAAGGCAGAAGCTAGTGTGGAGGTTCATATTCGTGAGATGTTTGTTCTATAGGTATTGAATTTGTGTGGGTTTTGCTTGGTTGGTTGAGTGACAAAGACCTGTTGATATTTTATATGGAACACTTTGTGTGTTAAGATTACATAACTTGAAAGTATACAGATCCTGAAATGACAACAGCTTTGTAGTTTTACGCAACACAATTGTCAGCATAGTATGATGTTACACGGTATCAAATCAAACGATGAAGGAGAGGCACGGCAGTTACAAGTCGAGAATTTAATCTCCAAGGGCATGCTTTTGCTAGTATTTTGTTGTTAAGTATAGTTAAAGAGAGGGATTCGCCCTGTAGGCCTCTGGCCTCTTGTCTAAAGCATAGGGTTTGGGCTTTCTCGCTTTGATCATTTATACGAAGAAGGATATTATAAGTCAACTGCTATTTCACAGTTTTGTTTACAGAGTAGACTTTGTCACAAGTTATACAGGTGTATTTTTATTTTTTTTTCATTACCAAAGTGAAACTTTTTAATTGTGACAGGAATGTTTTCAATCGAATTGCAAATCAGGCCTCGGGTTTCCAGCTGTAATTATAACAATATCATCTGATGAGCATGCTTTCAGAATTATGGCAGTAAATGAAAACCTAATAGAAGAAAATATTTATTAAATAGTAACATTAGACATAATTTTTATATATAATATTTTGTATATAACTTGACATTTTATTACATTTTTATTTTTATTTTCATGTAATAAAACGGTGCCTATGTCTTTTACTCTCATAAGTTTTTTAATATAGATTTGTATTTTGAATCATGGGGCATAGTCCCAAGGGATATACTTCAAAAGGATTCAAGTTTTGAACTTGAGAGAGAGTACACCATTTTATAAGTAATATTATAAATATAACCATTTCAATTGATAAAGTATCATATGAGTGTCAAATAAATATATGAAAATCAAAATAATAAAAATTTAGAAATTTATATTATTATACATAGAATATAAAATTGAAATACAAACTTTATAATTGTAGGTTGCTGTATATTTATTGCTCTTTTAATTATGTGATGTCAGGATAGGAAGAAACTGTTTGATATTATCCTAATTTTTTGAAAAAACGAGGGATGGTGCCGCAAGATTTGTATCGAGAAGGATAGCAACATCCCAGTACCACTCTCAAGGAACGCATCAATGAGTCAATGACGTGCTTTAGATTAATTGACTTATTCAAGAATAAAGTAGCTAAAAAGAAATAAATCAAATTGATGACTTGATAATTTCATAAATTGAACTTAATTTCTGTAATTATTCCCTCAGAATATCGAATAATTACCTTAAATCAATGTTCAAATATTTAACTTCCGGTTAAATATAAATGATTATAATCAATATTGAGTGAATAATGCAATAATATTAACGATGGAAAAATATATATTGTTTTTAAATTGATTTTATTAGTTAATAATAACAATATTTATAGACAATGCAATTAATAACAAAATCGTAAGTTTTTGAATGGTGATGCTAAAATCAATTTTGAGAGAAACATGCCTCATTTTGTATCTATTGCATTTGCATTCATCTTTTAACATTGAATATAGTGTAAGAAAAAAAATAGAAATAAAAAAAAAATCGAATCTTACTACTTTTTTTTTTTTTTTTCCTGATGTAAATGTTATTATCTAATCGGGCACATTACATGAGATGAGAAGTCGGAAGCAAAGCTTACATGTAAAGTTGAGTTGAGAGGTTTGGTATTGCAATTGCAGGCAGGGGTTTTGTGAGAGCAGAGGAGAGGTGCAATGGGAAAAGACGATGAAGAAATGAGGGGAGAGATAGAAGAAAGGCTGATTAACGAAGAATACAAGATCTGGAAGAAGAACACTCCATTCTTGTATGATCTGGTCATCACCCACGCCCTCGAATGGCCTTCTCTCACCGTCGAGTGGCTTCCTGACAGAGAGGAGCCTCCTGGTAAAGACTACTCTGTTCAGAAGATGATTCTGGGCACCCACACTTCTGAGAACGAGCCCAATTATCTTATGCTTGCCCAGGTCCAGCTTCCTCTCGAAGATTCTGAGAACGATGCACGCCATTATGATGATTCCAATTCCCAGTTTGGTGGCTTCGGTTGTGCCAATGGCAAGGTATTTGTAATTCCACCGTCAAGTTTTCAGTTTTCTTCTCTTCTTATCAACTAATTATTAATCTCCCCTTTATTATTCTTGCAGGTTCAAATTATCCAGCAAATCAACCATGATGGAGAAGTCAATCGGGCTCGATATATGCCTCAAAACCCTTTTATTATTGCAACCAAGACTGTCAGTGCCGAGGTCTACGTCTTCGATTACAGTAAACACCCATCTAAGCCTCCATTGGATGGCGCTTGTACTCCTGATTTAAGGCTGAGGGGTCACAGCACCGAAGGTTACGGTTTATCATGGAGCAAGTTCAAGCAAGGTCATTTGCTCAGTGGTTCTGATGATGCTCAAATATGTTTGTGGGATATTAATGTTACTCCTAAGAACAAGGCTATCGAGGCTATGCAGATTTTTAAGGTCTTCCAATTCTCTTATCAACTTTAGACTGACTGTTTAATTAGTATTGAATACTCCCAATGCTTATGCTTTTGCTAAAATAGGTTCACGAAGGTGTTGTAGAAGATGTAGCTTGGCATCTGAGGCATGAATACTTATTTGGTTCTGTTGGTGATGATCAATACCTGCTTATATGGGATATGAGGACGCAATCAGCCAGCAAGCCTGTCCAATCTGTTGTTGCTCACCAGAGTGAGGTGGGTTTCTCCCATTTCTAAGAACCATGCATGTGCACATCCACACATTAAAAAACTACGATGAGTTCAAACAAGTAGATACTAACAGCACAAACACAAGCAGAACTAATTTCATATTTAAAACTGCTCCTTCAACTCTACTTTTTTTGAGAGATTAGATTGTTTACTGCAATTTCAAAGCGATTACAACCTTTTCCCCTACCTGCCCAAGTTTATTATTTAGATGATGGAATTATATGCACACACTTCAGGAGCTCTTATATTCCTTGCTACCTCAGATTATCAATTTAGCTTTAACCTCTCCCTTCCCCTTTTTGAGACCTTGGAAGAGCTTTATCCAAGAACCTTTCTCGTTAGAATGAACATTATAACTTGGATGTGTCACTCTGCTTGTACCGATAAGATCAATAGATGATACATCTGTCATGTTCTAAAATGCTGAAAATTGAGATTACCATGTTATAAGAACAAATATTGAATTTGATCACAAAGTATTCAACCAATTTTATGTGTTTAATGTGTCTCCATTTGGAACTCATTTATTTGTACGTTTCAACTATTGTCTACTCTGCTTTATCTTATTTATGTAATTTGACGTGATTATTCTCTCAAAATTGTTTTGTTAGGTCAACTGCTTAGCTTTCAATCCCTTCAATGAATGGATTTTGGCAACGGGATCTACCGATAAGACAGTTAAGTTATTTGATCTACGCAAAATCAGTACTGCACTCCACACATTTGATAGTCACAAGTAAGAATTCTGCTGTTAATGTTGATGTTGTGCTATTCTGGCTTATCCTTGATTGTCTTTTGGATTTGGTGATTTCTTCTTTTTGTTCTTTTAGATAAATAAATAAAGCTAAGATTTTGGACTTCTTTTTTGGCTGCAATGTACACAACAGGGAGGAGGTTTTTCAAGTTGGGTGGAACCCAAAAAATGAGACTATCTTAGCTTCTTGTTGTCTTGGTAGAAGGCTTATGGTGTGGGACCTTAGCAGGTTTGTACTTCAAGTACCATAAATCGATATGTGATGTTGGATGAAGTGATTTCATTCTTTTATCAATGAGATCATCTATGAAAGTCATAAGGTGGCTCCATGCTGATGAAAAATCATTGGCTGACTAACAAATTTAAATGTATTAATAATGAATGGGATTTATTTCCCTTGTTGAATGTCAACTCTCTTCCTTGGAGTTTCTTCTCTCTCTTTATCTATAATTGGGGAGAAATGTGTGATACAACCTTTGCATAACAGTAATTAGATGATTATTCTCATTTTACTTCACCTTTATTTAATTTGGTGTTTCTTTTGCAGGATTGATGAGGAGCAGACACCAGAGGATGCTGAAGATGGTCCACCGGAGTTGCTCTTTATTCATGGCGGTCACACAAGTAAAATTTCAGATTTCTCATGGAACCCATGTGAAGATTGGGTTATTGCTAGTGTAGCTGAAGACAATATTCTGCAAATTTGGCAGATGGCAGAGAACATCTACCATGATGAAGATGATTTACCTGGAGATGAATCCACAAAAGGTTCTTAATTTTTCACTATGATTTGCATCCCATAGAAATAGTCATTTGTAGCAGAAGAAAGTAGTGTCTCTCTTTTTTTCTGGGTTTTTTCTTTAATGGCATAAATCTAACTTTTCGAGATCTGTTTATAGTGTTTATTAAAAGAACTGTTTTAGGGATTTCATTATTTATGCCTAACATTTTGCAAGATGAACAAAACCGAAATCTAAACCTAAAAGAAGTTAGTTGTAGGCCTTTATGTTTTGTGTATTGTGTTTTGTGTATGTGTTTGTGGTGGGAAATGTATCTGTTGTTGGCGCTGACTCTGAATGAATCACTGCAATTAATTTGGAGTGAAAAAGCTTGAACGGTTGAGCACTTTAATCTGATTCTCATAGGTGGAAATGGAGATACCGGCAATAATTATTCTCATGGTGAGGATTCCCTGAAAAAAAGTGTGAAGTGTTTACTTGAATGTAACTGTAAAATGTTAAATTTCATTTAAGTGCAAATACGTGCAAATAAATATTAGTGGATTGGTGGGTATTTTAGTTTTTTTTTTCCCCATAAATTAATGTCGTGTTACTTTGAAGATTGAGATACAAATTTTGAATGTATACTGCTGATGCAAAGAAATTGCCCATCTATAATTACAGAACAATCACCAGGTACAAAGAACTCCTTCACAAGCGACGGTTGTTACTCCTCCGTAGAAGAGCCATCAAAAAAGCTCTAACAAAATAAGTTCAGCTACAAAACAAAGAAATGTTAGTAGATATAGGATTTTCTAATGACATTAACCCTCTCATTTACTGGTTAATTATTTGGTAAAATTAAGAGTAGAAAAGAATTTTTAAATAAAATTGTAGTGAAAACGATAAGAATTAATGATGAAAAGTGATGAACAATATAGAATAGTGAACTCCTAACTTGAAATAAGTTTTCTTTCTTGGAAAATCAAAGGTTCAACCCATTTTCTAATCAAAATCACTTATATTTATAGGTAAATGGACACATTTTTAATTTTGGTCATTCACTTATAAAAAATATTTAAAAGTCTTAATTGAATATTTTCATTATAGACTTTTTATAATTATAAAAAGCTTTCATAGAATTTTATGGACTTTCATTTTAATGATTTTTATAGACATTTGGAATATTTATAGACTTTCATAGATATTGATAGATTTTTTTTAATAAAAGATTGATAAACTTTCATGGACTTCAAAAGATATAACAACGTTTCACACTTTCTCAAGCTGCCATTTAAGTTCATTCTCACATCATCAAAGATCTCTTCCTTAGGTGGTTCAACATACTTGGTGGGTGTGGATTAGGGGTGGGCACGGGTCGGGTCGGCTTTCGCCCAACCTGACGTTGACCCGAAACCTGACGGGTCGGAAAAATTGGACCCGAAATCGGGTTTTGACAAAAATGAACCCGTCAGGTCGGGTTTCAGATTAGTAAAAAAACAAAAATAATTATTGATTCGGGTCGGGTTCGAGTTGGGTTCAAAAAAGTAAAGCTATCCATAAGTAAATATTTGTACAACATAAATCTCAAATGAGTTATAGCACGTTGGTAAAGTTGCATAAAAGGTTACAAATTTTAGGTGGGGAGTTCAAATCCCACCATTCCCCATTTTGTCAAATATTAAAAATGTATATTATGTAATAAATATATAATTTTACACAAATAACTATAAGGTGTTTGTAGCCCAGTGATTGTGTCACCAAATGCTCAATTGGAGGTCCTGGGTTCGAATGGCATCTCCAAAAATTTTGTGAATTGATTTAAAATGGTCAGGTCGGGTTGGATTTTTGGGTCTAACCCACGAACTCGACTATGACCCGAATTCAGGTTTTCAAAGGTAATGACCCGATAAAAACCCGACGGGTCGGGTTCGGGTTCGGGTTATTATGCCCAGCCCTAGCGTGGATCTAGCTGTTGCGCTTGCCTTTTCCTCATATGTCCGACCAGGTGGATGAGAGACTGTAACTGCAACAAGGTCAAAACCCTTGGCCATTTCCGGATGCCATTGAACATCAACAGTCTATATAAATGGTTCAAAATGCACCAACCTTGACCACTTCGGACCATCATCTTTATCCACCTGAAGCAATGAGTATACCAAGGAAATGGCTCTCATGAATGCATACACAAACCTAAGCTCCTCAAGAGTTGGAATCCTAAACCGAAGCTCGCCTGAAGATGCACAGCGTGCAACATCAATAACAGGAAACCTATCAGTTCCTGAAACTTCCAATGACAAAGACTTGATCATTTTCTTATTTGATGGAAACATCAAAGACTCAACCTCATATGTGACCCTCAAAAGCTCAACATTGGGAACCCGAACTGTCTCTCTTGAGCCTGTCATCCTCTTACAATCATTTTCATTCCTGAACATATAAAACCCAAATATCTCCACCGTCGCCTCCCATAAACTGAACACATGGGAAAGGCTGTTTTTTATTGGACCAATCTGAATCCTTCCCAACCCGGATACCAAATGGATGACCTGGGCGCAAACTCTTCCACGTTTCTTTTCTATATGGAGCTGCTGAAGCTCTATACAACAACTTCATAAAATTTAGAGCAACGCCTTCAACTTTCATAAGGCAAGTTCCGGACCCAGGACCCAGCCCAGGACCAGATCCAAATTGGTCCTGGAATCTATCAAACAAGTTCTTCAAATGCAAATTCATCACAGCTCCAATAGCAGATCTATCCAAACAAATCCTTGAAAACACCAAAACCCAACAACAACGAACTAGACCTTTGATTTAACAATGTACAGATCCTACAAGATTAAAAACTTAAAATGGACACAATCATAAAGCGTCTAAAAAATCTCACAAAAGTCTCACCTTTACTCCATAATCTATCTTAAAGCAAGAGCCTTGAAACTCCAATAAAATGTCAAATAGTGTAAATAGAAGAAAAAATGGTCTACCCACGTTGTAAAAAACGTCACAATTTCCAATCCTGATAAAGTCTTAAAGTCTTAATCATGGGAATTCTAGCACGAAGTCTAAGGAACAGGAAATTATACATATGTGGAGAAAGCGCATAAATATAAATGTATATGGAAGAAAAACAATTGAATAGTGACAATGGAGGCTTGGTGGAGAAAAGTGGATAAACCCTTAAGTATCTTCTTTAGGGTTGCCAAATAAAAAGCCCTCTTAAATAGGTAAAATGGCATTTATATAGATAATTCTAACATGTGACCTAAATCCTAACCTTTTATAAGTGTGAGATATCATAATCCTAATGACTGCTATAACCTTCTAAAAGATTTTTGAATCATTCCGTAACCCTAATTTCAAAGGTACGAGAGAATTATCACATAGTTTAACTAGCATTTCCTTATTTTTGGATTTCACCGTTGAAGCTTGAGTAGTTGATAATTAATGGTTTGGAGCTCAATTCGTTGCAACGTAACTTGGTCACCACTGAGCTGAGGCCCAATTCGGTGGCTTCGAGAACTTTGTGGTTGCAGTACTGTTGAATGGTGACGTGGATTCATATTCATGATAGAGTGTGAATTACCTAGAGGGCTTGCTTAGGCTCCACCGAATTGAGGCCCAACTCGGTGTTGTGCTTTTCATTTATGGTGAACAACAAGAGGGACTCTGTGAGAAATCTTTGCTGTTCGACTGAACGGAGCTCCAACTGGGTGATGCTTGCCTTTCCTTGGTGGTTCATTTTCATATTTGACATTTTTGATTTATCTCCAAATGGTTATGTTCTCAATGTCTGTGAAAATTCATTTTAGGGAAGGTTGCTTGGTTGATGCTCGAACTTTGTAAGGATCATGGAGTTGAATTAGGAGGGTTTTTTGGTTCTCTTAGAAGATTTCTTAATATACGATCCACAAATTGATTGGATCGGAGATCTGTAGTTGAAAACACCTTCACTAGACAATTCCGGTTTCTTACAAGTTTCTTGAACAAAATAGACGATGAAATGTATCAAACACCTTCAGCTTATAGCCATTGATATTTTTCTCCTTCGACAGATATACAGCCACGTACAAATACATCACCCTTGCTGAGAATGTATTCACGATAGTCTTATGTTTTAAGGTAAACTATTGAAATGAAAAGGATCGGTAAGTGGTATGCATCCATTCCCAATGGGTACCTAACCCTTACCTCTGCTTGCAGTCTCACAATATATAGCTTATACACCTTACTACAGTTACTATAGGTATCTTTTATACTGATAGTACCACTCTAGTATAGTTATATATCCTCTATATCTAACTAATACCGTGTTCTGCGTTGTTCCCGCAAGAATTAAGTTTCTCCAATGTATAGGAGATGGAAGTGGAATTGATGATTCATATGGCAAGGCAAGTACATCAGAATTGAAAGATCAACAGACGGATGAATTGCAATTTCACATCGTCTTTACTTTTATATAAGTTCTATTCCCCCAACTTCCACTTAATATATAATATCAATCCTCTCCATAACTACAAAATATCAAAGAAAGGTACAAATTAAGTAGAAATATTAATATGAAAGGACTGATTAATTTCTATCTCCTACATTTGTTTTGTTACATTGACTGTAATTATTGAATCGTGAAATTGATCATTCTAGGACCTCATTCATTCACCTACCTTTGCCAGTTCGATTGGTCACATAAGTCCTCAAAGAAGGAGAATGAGTGAGACCATCTGGAGCGATTGTTTTATTCTGAGTTCCATTCTTTTGTTGCATTCTTCTTCTTGCTATATATCCTCTGATCCAAGGGGTCACATCTTCGTTGATCTTAATCATTATAAAGAAGATGATACGATAGGCAACAATCATGCTGAAGATAACACTGAGGTCAATCCATTTTGACCTGTTCACATCAATCTGGAACACATTTTCCAGGATGTACTCGCCGGATATCTTGGGAAGAGATGGTGGTTGGTTGGTAAACATCAAGCCTTTAAGATCATTCTGGTATTGCCCCTGAAAGAAATATAGATGAATTACTTACTATGTGCTTCATCGGTGAAGAATTTCATTAGCCATAGATGATATGATACCTGCAAAGCCCAGAAGTGAAAGCTGATATATGACATTGGGTAACGCCATACAGGTTTTGGAATGTCATTCGGAAGTCTAAAGTATCCAGAGACTAGCATAAATATTCCCTGAGATATATGAAAACCGTACCTGGCTTATCAATTACGCACAAACAATATATATATACTTGAACATTAAGAAGACATGACGCTATATATACCTGAATTCCAGCTCCTATGATGATACCCATCAGGAAGTTGGGGACAATACTTGCTATAGCCATCATCAAGCTCTCAACAACAGTCACACTTGCATAAAGGCATAATACAAAGAACAAATAATGCTCAAAGCCCGGGTGGAGCCGGACCATAAAGTAACAAATAGTTCCAGAGATGAATGTGATCATAATCAAGAATGGCATTGCAGAGAGAGTGTTGCTGATGACAAATGCAATTACACCATAGTGCCCATTCAGCCTTTCTCTTTGCAAAACCTGCAAAATTTGGGAGCCTAAAACTTAATTCTACTGTATATGATTGTAGTTGCGTGAGCATTACTTATTGAAGAGATGACTATACCTTCATGTCTTCCACAAAGGAAGGAAATCCACCAATTGACATGAATGTAACAAAGCCAAAAACAAAAGATGCACATGAACCTCTGGCCTGTTCCACGAAAGTTGGACAAATTAAAGCTAATCGAAATTGTGCCCGATTTAATACTGGAAATCAGTTATTTGGCTGTAGAAAACATATAGATATATAGCTTATAAGAAATAATAGAAATACCAGAATCGAATTGTAACCCGTTCCCACATTCAGATAAATGGTTCCAATGCACACAGTGACTACAATATATATTACAAGCCTTAGCCAGTAATATCCAAAGTCCCTCGACATGTTGATGAATGAACGCTTGGTTAAAGTACATGCCTGCATCAAGAAGCTAGCTTGACTTCCTCCTGAATCTAGAACAGTTCCTTTCTGCAAATTTTTTGGACAAAATTTAATGATTTACATGTTAATAACATATCAAGGAAACAAGATTGATTAGTTATAAGATACTGAATGATCAAATTAGATTGCAAATTAAGGCAAGGTAGTCAAACACTTACAACTTTGGATATCTCCTCAACTTTTTCATTTGATGCAGAAGCGTGATAAGAAGTTCGGTAGAAATCAATTAGAGATCGTATAGCTTCGGCGGTTGTGATCTTTTCAAGTGGATCATCGGATAATTCAAACTGAGCAGAAACAAAGTACAAAAGATAAATAAGCCAGAAATTGGTAATCAATCGTATTACACGAAGCACGCAAAAAAACAAAAAAAAACAAAAAAAAATTTCTCCAGATGCTAAGATTTATAAATAGTAAGCAGGAAATGATAGAAGAAAAATATGATACCCGCAATTTCATGGAACCCTTAAGCGTAGCCTTCACTTTGTCAAAGTCGGAATTGATGCACCTAAGAAAATGATCAGAGGGATTCCTCAAAGCAGGGCAGGGAAATCCTGCTTGTGCAAAGAACTGCATTTGCCACGTTAATCAATTCAATTCAATTCAATGTCAAATTAAGCTCTATTTCTGTGAAATAAAATGCATCTGATCAAGTAAAGAGTGAAGGTGTTAATTCTTGCCTCGTATGCTTCTGAAGCTTGACCAAAATAAACAGTTTTTCCACCTGAAAGCAAGTACAACTGATCAAATAGCTCAAAAACTTCACTACTAGGCTGGTGGATTGAAGCTATCACAGTCCTCCCATCTCTAGACAGCCCACGCAAAGTCTGAGTCACAAAGAAAGCTGAAGCACTGCCATAGAATATTCATATAGAGGTGAAAAAATATATATATATAAGGAACTTGATAGCTAGAGGTCCAACTCGAAAAGGAAAATCTTGAGCTTAACCTGTCAAGTCCACTTGTTGGCTCATCAAGAAAGAGCAATCTAGGCCTCATCAAAATCTCAAGAGCAATGCTGACTCTCCTCTTCTCTCCTCCACTGATTCCACGCAAATGCCAATTTCCAATAACCGTATCCGCACAATCTTGCAGACCCATCTCTACGATGGTACTCTCAACCAAGGCTCGCTTCTCTGACCACGGCATCTTATCTGGGAGACGCAATCGAGCTGAGTATGAAATTGTTTCCCTCACAGTTAGAGTACCAATCAAGTTGTCATCTTGAGTCACATAGGCCTGAGTTATATAATAGGAAATATATTCATATATCATCCAAATAAAATAAAATAAATCCTTGAAAAGATTACAAATAAAAAATATATAGTTGTTGTCAGAAGTCCTAATGAATTGCCAACATTTATAAATTCCAATTCGTTAAATATTTTATATACTCACAGCAGTTCCGAAAGAGAGCTTAGTTTTACGACCATTAAGCAGAATAGTTCCTGACAGGAAAGCATTGGCAGCAAGGCGACTGGAAAGAGCATCAAGCAGAGTTGATTTGCCAGAACCAGAAGGACCCATGAGAGCAGTTAGGCTGCCAGGCTCGGCATACCCAGTAAGTCCTTCCAAAACGTTTTGAGTCTCTCCGTTGCTGAGAGTTACCATCACCGTCAGATCCTTCCATGTAAGTCTTGCAGATACATCTCCTACAAACTCTGTATTAGCCTTCTCCCTCCAAAGTGTCTCACTCAGAGGACTCAATCCCCCAACTACTACCCCGTTCGCTGAGGGTTTGCTTGCTTCTATCTCTGTCATTACATTATTTGCCGAGTTCCTCATGATCTTTTAATCACTGATCAGTTTTAGTTTCTAGCAAATGGAGATGAAGTATATATATATATATAGAAGAGGCCACTAGATAAGATATGTTTGTACAAATGAGAAACAAATAATCATGGAGTGAGAATTTTATGTGAAGAGAAGAAAGAAGATGTGATGAAATGAGAGTTGTATGAGTTTTGACTGGAGAATATTAGGTTAAGAGAATCTCATGCATGAAACCTGACTATACTCATGAACACTTCTCCTCTGCTCTTCTTCTTGATATATCAAACTTCACTTCGCTTCACTTCACATACAATATCTATCTATCTATCTATCTGATCTTAATGGAAGTAAGCCATTCTCTCAGTTTCAATCACCATAGAATAGAAAATATATGAGTACCCATAGAACTTCGGCCATTAATAAATGGTTACCGGTGGGCGTTGGTGGAGGCATTTAATACAAATACCGACCCGCATTAAACTTTCAGCTCTATTCAGTTTTGGTTTTTGACAACAAATATAAATATTACAAATCACACAAACACACACACGCACACGCACACACATATCTATATATACAAGATAATCACATGAAAGAACTAGCTGTAAAAGCTCAAATTGTAGTCGTAAAACTAGTTCAACTCTCAACTGCCCTTTAAACCCAAGTAGTTGGAGTAGGAGAGAAGAAAAAGCTGTCCATATTCTGCATAATTGAACACGTATGAATACTTGTCTTGTCATGTTATTGTTTTGTTAGAATAGTTAATCAAAACCAAACGAAGCTCTAATATAATCTTTGAGGCTAGAACTAGATAGATCAATCTTGAGTGTGTTTGCAAAAATAAATGAATTCACATAATTGATGAATTTACATTGGAAATTTTTGCCTAACTACTTGTATCGATTGTGCATACATAGCCATGATTTCTTTTATCAAACCAACGTTTTAGCAAATTTAGAAGATTAATTCAAGGAAAATTTTGATATTTTTTAAAATGAAAAACATTTGACATTGCCATACCTAAAATCACACAAAATTGAAGCAGTTGCATCAGAGTTGATTCATTGAGCCTATATCTTAGTTTCAGATAGATATACAAATTAAGTACTTGTGAAAGTGTGAACGCAGTAGAAAGTAGAACCCAGAGGCACAGCCACAGCCACAGCCATGCCTATGTGATAAAGACACGCCGAGTTGGTGATGGCATGGACAATTTGGGCATTGGGGTAAAACAGGTTCCAGCTTTTTCTAGTTGTCGGCTTGGCCTGGCCCTTGAAATGTCAAAATTGTGCCACCTGCTTCACACCCAATTCGTTTTTGAAGACCACAGCTTAACCTTTCATTTTGGTTTTCATGATGCAACAATTAATAAGGACGGTTTTCAGTGGCTCTCCCTTATTGCCAATGGGTCCAACACCTAAACCTAGGGTTGGCAAACCAAGAAATTGATATCATATCAACAATTCACTCTAATTTAACCTAGCTAATTACTTATTTTGAACAAATTAAATGCCATATTTCACCATTTATAAACAAACTAAATAAGTATATTTGGAGATATATATTCATTTAGTGACAAATAAGTGCTTGCTAGAGGTATAAATATTATTCTCTCGATTTTGGTATATTGTTACTTATTACTTTTCTGATAGTCAAAATCAACAAAACAAAACAAATTAGTAACAAGGAAAACTAGAAAAAGTAGAAAGTAGAAAACGGATTTTCAAAAATAACTAAACTTAAGGGGGTGAAAAGAAAATTCTAAAATTTTAGTTATTTTTTCATTTCACCCCCTCAAATTTGAACATCTTACACAATTACTGAAAGTAAAATCATATTATTCTAGTTTAAGAATTACTTTATTCAATACAACCTTTCCCCATTTTTCTTGATTTGGAACATGTGCTCTAACCGTAGCTTAACGGTCAATCGAATTATAAAATTCAACTTATAATTACTTTCATTAGGCAAAGTGATTCAAAAAAGGATTTGATTTGGTTGAACTATGAATTTAATATTGGTAATGTGCATGTGTTGGTTGGTTGCGTTGGTTGCGTACTGCTTTATGGATGCAATTTGTTATAAAGCCTATTACCAAACTCTTCTTGATAGGGCAAATAACATTTTAAGGAAAGTAATAAGCACACCTAAAAAATCATGATGTCGTATTTTACCTGAGCAATAGATGTTAATGATGAGTTTTACCCTATCTTAGTCCAAAATGGTCGTTTAGGCTATCAAAAAAAGTATGTTTACTGATTTAGAAAAGTTTTATTTCTTTATTAGATCTTTCATTTGGATTTGGTTTAGGCTGCCAATTTTTTTTTTTTTGGAATGATTATGAGCCAAATAAAAATGGGCTACCTCCATTTTTAATTGAAGTTTTTCGGAAAAAAAGGTCTCTATATCAAGCTAATAACTTATTGAATTCTCTAATATTACTAAAAAAGGACGTATATTGAAAAAATGACATGCAGACATTGAGCATTACGTAAACGTGCACAAATATTGAGCATTACAAGATAAAAAAGAAAACCATAAAAGAACTATTAATTGTGTTGTAACATAACATATTAAGATTGAGAGAAGTAGAAAAAAAATAATAAAAGAAAATGAAACTCAATATAAAATAAATGTACAAGTTACTGGTTTACAAAATGTAACACTTAGTTAGTGAAAAAGTGACAGTGTATATTTATATTCAACCATAAAGAGATGAGCTGCTAGTGAGTATGTAAGTGAGAGTGAAGTAAAGAGGGATGTAGAAAGAATGAAACAGTAAAAAAAGTTTCTCTTGATCTCAATTGGTGCGTGCATTACAAAGGGATCAGAGGGGCTTTTTATAGAAGATTTGTTGTCCACTCCAACCATTGAAGATTGACAATTATAAGGAGAGATTTAACCAAATGGTGACATATCTACTTTTTAATATTTTACAACAAAATTGACCATATTATTCCAATTCATGAATTACTCTATTCAATACACCATGCCCTCTTTTTTTTTAGTGAGTGAAATTTAAATGCAACACCTATTCTGAATTTAACTTATAATTTCTATCATAATGCAATATAATTTAAAATTTTTGAATTATAAATTTCATATTTTATTATTTATTTGATGTTATATCATCTTATATATAAAATTTTACACTCATAATATTACTCTTTGTAATTTTTAGTTAGTAATTTGACCTTCAGCAAACTATTCTTAATGGAAAAAATAACATGTAAGGTACGTGTTTGACCTAAAAATTGTTGATATCTTTATTATTATTATTATTATTATTTTGGTTTTTGCATTAACATTGATTGTTAATCATGAGCCATACTCTATCTTGGTCTTAAAAGGTTGTTTAGGCCATCAAAAAGGCGTTTTTATTGATTTAAAAAGTTTTATTTCTTTAATAATTTTTTTTATTAGGGTTTGATTTAGGTTGTCTTTTGTTTTGATGATTTTATTTTATGATTTTAAGACAAATAGAAATTGTTACATCTTAGAAAGTGTTACCCAAGTGTAGGTAGTCTTAATTATAGTCCTCGGTGAGTCCAAGTATCGTATC
>JANKKB010002679.1:0-20596 GCA_026225775.1 Bursera palmeri
AGGAGATAACTGGTCAATCATTAGCATGCATTATTGTTTTCACTCCTGTCAAAGACAATAGCATTAATCGAGGCTACTCCATCATGAGGTGAACATTTTTATTAGATCTGTTAAATTGTTCTAAAACAAATGTTGAAAAGGACTAAAATTAAGAGGGTTGATTTAAATAATCAGATAATCAATAAATTGGTATATAATTTATTATTATCAAGTGTTAAAAATTTAATAAATTAATATATCTTAAAAATTAAGATCAATAGATTAAACTGATAGATCTTAAAAATTAAGATCAATAGATCAAACTGATAGATCTCAAATTATCTAAAATTAGAGAACGATAATAAAATATATGTTTATCTATCACTCGATCAAATGTGATAATAACATTTAAATTTTTTAACCTTTAATCTATTTTTTAAATATCGTTTTAATTCGGATGATCTCGAAAATTAACCCAACTACTTTTATAATTTTTGTCACCAAAGTTTTTAGCATATATATATATATATATATCCCTTCAAATGCACATTAAGCAAAGTTGAAATAGTTTTGGACTTTGCATTTTTCTGTTCTGCCTTGATTTCTTAGTTTGACCATCTTTGCATCCACTTAATTGATTAAATATGTGATGATATATACAGCCACAAACCAAAGTCAACCTAGGCTTCTTAAATTTCAACCATCTCATTTGCATATCCCAACATCATTCTACATCATCCCCTACTTGTTCATCCATATCTATGTTGTTTATTAGTTTATCTTTTTTTTCTCGAAGAAAATGATTAGAAGTGACGAATGAGCCATGTATGAATTGACATGAGTACACCACAAGTATTGTCTCTTGATACGACATATACACACACAATATACAGGTTTCATGTTGCATTCCACTATCTAATCGTTCCAAACAAATACACAAATATCATCATGATCCACGTTGNCACTGAATTTTGACATGTCCAGAAGTAATTCAAGTAAAATCATCGTTTAAGATTAGCATTTGTATAATCAGGTTTTTTTTGGCTATACTTATATACTAATATTATTGAAGTATCATTTTCAAAATGAGCCAAGTCTGAAAATAAATTTGAATAATTAAAAAATGATCTAAGTTTGGGAAGTACATTAAAAACATGATCTTAATTAAAAAAAATTTAGACATCATAACTATAATTCGATATTGACAATTTTTTTTCCAGTTTTTAATACTCGATAGTTGTTGAATTATCAGTCAATAACGTTTGATAGTTCAAAAACCCAGAAATAGATGTCAAGCATTAAAGATTGATAAAAAAAAAAAAAAANAGTATTAAATTGTGATCACAATATCTAAATTCTTTTCATGTGTAATTTTTTTTTAAATCATACCCTTATGTTGATTCTTTTCTCAGAATTTACTTAAAAATATAGGATGAAAAAGTTAGTATAGAATGATCATATTAATGAATAAATAGCTTAAAATATATATTATTTTTAATATATTTATAAGAAAAGAATAATTATAATTGCATATTAAATATGATGGCGATTCCTTACGAAGTGGAGTATAGATATNTAATCATCTCTATCTCTCCAACAGTTTACGTTTGTCAATTTTTGTGCTGGCATGGCGACATGTATATCAGCTACCCACGCGTATATATATTAAGTATTATATACACAACAGCCAAATCTCTTCCATACACGCATCAAATGCTCTTTTTTAATTTATAATTATAAGAGTTCATCTTAACATGATCAAAAGTGAAGGTATATATAAATATGTATCCATCCCAGAAGCTGCTTGTTGAATAGTAGTGAGCGCAATTGGAGATGGATGGATGATGATTAAAATGGTGCAATGGTGAAGCCCAAGCATGCGTGGAATGCAATTCATGAAATTGACGACGGCTGCCAAATGGCTGCTTCAGTTCCTTGTGATTTTATAAAGCAGAAACGTGTGCAATTATTTAATTAATAATTTATTTCCATACAGATATTCCCTTATGCAATCATCATCTCCGTTGGCATCACTTACCCACCCGTTACCATTAAATTCTTTTTCAGCGACATTGCTGTTTGCTTGGAGTTCACCTGTTCAGCCTGCAGTCTCGTCTCTGTTCGATATTGTATTATCGCTAGTAAATGATTATTTTTCAATAGTAATTTCACAATCTCATAAAACAAGGATATTCCATCCACATTTTAAGCTTAATAACTAACCTACCTCCAAGCAACAGATAAAACGATTGAAAACCCTTTTAAGCTTGCTCAGGTGCTGTTTGATTAACGCTCCAAGCAATGAGTAAACATCAGTAACTCCGCATAAAATTAACAACAGTTAATTTAATGAGGGTTGTTTTGATGGTTAGTAAAACTCTAATTCTCTTTAATTATCTAACCAAATTTAACTCTACTTTTTTAAAGAAGTCGCTACAAGATAATAAAATACGTACAATATGAGTTCATTTAACTCAATAATCTAGGATCTGTGCTCAACATTTTTAAGAAACAGTAGGGCGTGTTAGCGCTCGACAAGGATCTTAATCCTATATTTCAAGACTCTATCTAATAGAGTATATTCATGGAAGGTTAAATTTGGTTAGATCCGGTTTTACTGCAATAGAAATTAATAGGGTTAAATAAATAAATAAATAAGTAAAATATTGAAGCAGTAGAAGTGGAAGTGGAAGCAGTAAGAAGTAAAAAAATCCAAAAACAACAAACTGAAGAGATATAAAGTAAGTTATTAGTTTGGAAAGTATCTATTTTGTAGCCGCCAATATTAATAGAGTAATATTACGGGAAAAGCGGAGGGTAAAGGCGGGATATCCGACGTGTAAAAAGAAGAAGCAGAAGCTGATGTAATCGTGTTTTACGTCAACAAGGAGAAGAGAAGAGAAGAGAATCCTTATATAACACTCATCATTGGCCACAATCCACCCCTCCTCCCTACACCCGTCTCTCTGTTTTCTCCTCTTCTCATCACTTTATTCACTCAAATTTCTTCTTCGTCATATCATGGTCCGTTTACATGGCGTTAGCCCTCCTCCTTCCCCCTTCTTTTCTGATGAAAAACGTCATATCCATCATCATCTTCTTCATCACCATGACCATGACCATGACCATCATCTTCATCATACTAATGATGATACCTCCATTGATACGTTTAATTCTTTTTACGATGATGGCAATTCTTTTGCGAACAACAAGGTGGGTGCAGGCTTATCGAGTGTAAAATTGTTTCTTTGATGTGATCTTTGAAAATCTTTTGTTAATGTTTCTTCAAAATTCTTTCCTTTTTTCTTTTCTCTTTCTTTTCTGTTTTTGTTTATTTGCAGATGTATTTAATGCATTTTCTTCTCTTTCAGGGGACTACTACGATGGAAAACCTTAGTAAATTGCCTACTCTTAACCTGAAACTTCGAATGTCTCCATCTTTTATCAACTTAGTGGAGAGCACAATATCACAAAAAGAAGGTACAGCTCGTAACTCTGGTTATGGTGTAGTGGGTAGGCCAAGAAAAAGTGATGTTGCTGCATATCAACAAGCGAATGAGAAGTTAAAAGCTTCAAACTTTTCTGCAACATTGCTCAGAATTGGTACATGGGAGGTATATATTTCAGAAAACATTAATTAAAACTAAGATATTTAAAAAAAAAAAAAGAATCATTTTTACCATTTTAATGATTGAAATATTGGCATGCAGAGAGTGGCTAAACATGAAGGACATTTGGTGGCAAAGTGTTATTACGCTAAGAAAAAGTTGGTGTGGGAATTCTTGGAAAGCACATTGAAAAGGAAGATTGAAATATTGTGGAGTGAGATCTCTGCAATCAGAGCAACTATTGAAGAAAATGAACCTGGAATCCTTGAAATTGAGGTTAGCTTTTGTTTTCTTTAACTTTGTATGTTATGCTAATAAATCTCACAACAATAATATGGTGAATTTCTTTGTGCAGTTAAATCATCCTCCTTCATTTCACCATGAAACTGATCCGCAGCCGAGAAAACATACCAATTGGAAGTCGACAAGTGACTTCACCGATGGGCAAGCTCTCATTTGGAGGTTCATCTCATTTCTTTATTGTAGAATCAGTATAATTTTCTTCAGCTACACGAATCTTATGTGATAACATCAATAGTTAGTCATCGTCATAGATACATCAATGTTGAATAATTTATTGAATTTGACTCTTTCAATCTCCACAATCTAATAAAAAATAGTTTTAACTTTGATTTTAAGTTAACTTCCATGGATCTTCGTCGGAGTCCAAATGGCGGTGTACCATCTTCTACTTAACTCTTGTGAAATTGATTTTGGGTTTCCATTTTGCGTACTTTGATAAATTTACATTTTGTTTAGCATAATAAGAACAACCCTGTTGTTCTTATATTTTGTTATCAATGCTTTCTTATGTATTTATTTGTGTTGGTGATGTTGTTTCCCCAGGAGGCATTACCTTAAATTTCCCCCAGGAGTTCTGGACAAGCCCTATGAGAAGCTTTTACAATGTGATAGCAGATTGTTTGAATTGAGCCAGAAACCTTTCCCGAGTTCAAAGTCTCCTTACTTATTATTCAATCCAACTATTTATGACCCCTCAGATTTTTCCAATTTGAGCTTTAGCTTGCATGGAAGGCATCACTTCAACCCTGGTTTGCATTACTCACTTTCACAAATCCCTACTTCATTTGTCCCTGAACAAGTTCAATCATATCGAACAACAGTAGCTTCTCCAGATTCAGGTAATGTTCTGCATTATTTCTATTCTATTTCTTGTTTGTTTTTAAGTTTCTAACACTTGTTATAAGTTTACATTAACTCTAATTTTTTGCTAAAACTTAGTCATGGATTTTTCGACCATAGCTGAAGCTGTTAGTCACCGGTATGCTGAGAATCCGAGGAGGGCTTTCTGGGGTCAAGGTCTCAATAGTTTTGCAGACACTTTAGCTATGGAACAAGTTCAAGCACAAATGTCTATACCTTCAGCCATCCCAGCAGCGGCTTACTATCAGAACAACAACAATTACATTGAAGGAGGTAGCAGGAGTGATCTCAACACAGAAATGCTTCTAAGCGACATCGAAAACACTTTGATGAGTGACTCCCAAGTTGAGTACACAGATGAGAAATATGACCTTGCAAGGATAGCATCACTGGATGCACTGCTCCGTCAGTCAAGTGAAGGGAATTTTGCTCTTGACACTGATGCAAATCACATACACTATGGGAAGGATGTGCATGCTGCTACAATGCATTATGAAGATACAGATAATGTTGGTGGACTAATCTATCCACATTCTGTTTCTTGGGTGTCTCATCAAGTTCCTGAGGAGATTTCTCTGCCTGTTTCTGGTTTGCCTCCTCTGATTCCAATGAACCACCCTAGGAACAATTCATTTTATTCCTCGAAGGTTGATTTTGCCACCGACAACGACGAAAAAATTGGGGTCAATAGATGGTCCTGATATACAAGAGCTAGAAATTAGATGGTTTTAGGTGTAAATTCATGTATTAGAATCATCCCACGGTTCATATTTTTAATTGCTCAATGTATGCAGAGTTAGGTCTAATAGCGCCCCCTTTTTTCATGGTGTGTGATGATGGAACTACAAATGTAAAGAATTTTCTGGCAAGGGTTGGTTCATTTTCTTTTCATCCCATCACAAGGATTTTAAAAAATTTCAAAGCTTTGGATTTAGAATAAAAAAACTGGACTTAATCTAAGTTTGTAGTGTAGAAAATATATTAAGCCTTCGATAAAATTGGTTAAAAGGGTTTTAATTTGTATGGAGAGCTTCACATGAAAAAACTCGGAAAATTTTTAATTCATTAGTGAAACTAAGTTTGAGAGATCCTTTTGGTTTTGGTGAACTTTCCTTTCTCTTCGACTTTTATCAGTACATTTAGGAAATGGCGGCCTGCCCTCCATAGAAAATGAATTGAAATGAACCACTATATATACCCCATTAATTTTCCTATATGTTGCCAATGTATATATTTATTTGTTTGTTTGTTTTCCCTTTTTTATCTTTAAAAAAGAAACCGTGTGTTATACAATAAATACATCCCTCCCTCCCTCCCTCCCTNGTTGTTTTCCCTTTTTTATCTTTAAAAAAGAAACCGTGTGTTATACAATAAATACGTCCCTCCCTCCCTCCCTCCCTCCCTTCTTCAGCCTCAAGTAATTCCAGTGGGTGCTCTTTTGCTGTAAGTAACCATGAAAGCGTCCACAAACCACGATCAAGTGGTTCTTTGAAGCAAATTAAAATTTAACTCCTTCATCAAGGGTGTATTGCAGGTAATATTGCCTATTCTACGAAAGAATCAAATAAATGGTTACGCAAAACAACACTGTCATGAGAGGAAGAATTTGCAAAACCTGGCAACTCACTTCTGCAGCAAATATATGATAATGTTTGACATATAGAGAAATCTGGACTTCAAAAATGTTCCAAAATCACAAAATCTTCAATAAGCACAAGTTACACCAGCCATCAAAGCCATATAATCACCAGAATCTTCAATAATACAGATCTAATACAATGGGAAAATTTTAGGAGAGGACTCTGTCACCGTCATACACACATCAGCTTACAAAGTAAATCCAAATCGTGGAATCAAAAAATACAACTCCAAACAAATCATATCCATATATTAATCTCAAATCACGGACATGATATTTTAAAATGGTTTAAGTTTTAAACTTTAAAATGAAGCAACAAATGTGCTTATGCATGTTCATACCTATTTCTTTACTAAGCACAGTTAAAACTACAACGTCAACTGTCATCATTCACAAAACTGACTTTAGTAAATGAAGTTCATTAATTAACATATAAACATTAAACAAGGTGGTTTGCAGCATGAAACTTTCAGACCTAGGTCACTACATTACTTCTGTATTAGGCAGGTACTAAAAATGTTATTTTCTCAAAAGAGGAAAAACTTGATGAGACAAGTAGATAAAGTCAATGGATCACCACCCTATTTGCACCAATCGCTTCCATTAACATAGCCTGTTGTATCTTCAACCTTGCAACTTGATTTACTTACATTCTTCCATTACATCTGCGGAGACTTCAGATCTTTTGAAACTTCATCAATCCCTCCCTCCTCATTTATCTCAACAAAAGCCCTTTTCTTTGATCTAGAGTGTGAACCCTCTTTTTCACTTTCATGTTCCTTTGCTTTTCCTTTTCCTTTCTCCTTCTCATTCTCAGTTTCTTTATCAGGTTGGGTTTCAACACTTGGAAGAGGAAATAATGGAGGTTCCGTGCCACTTAATCGACAAAATACCCTTTCAACAGTTTCACTTATTTCCTTTCCCAGCCCATTGTTGTCCAGTATTAACTCCCAAACTGATTTTGAGGCCTTCTCCAGCACCGGAGTTCTGCCAACAAGGAAAATCAAATGTAGTTTCAGCATACATAGAATGGACACAGGACATCTAAATCAAGAAGGTATAGCATGTCATATGTTGCAAGAGAATTTTATCAAGTAGGAAAACTCTGGCTTCGGATGCACAAAAGCAGAAAAAACAAGGCTGAGAAAAAAGAAATCAGCAATGAATTATATATTTCTATATATTAAGGGGTGCAAGTAAGCTTTGAACCACCAATGAGATGGCTGAAACAGGTAAAGAATGCTCAGCTGTCAATAGGGCCAACAAGCAGACTAATGAACCTCTATTGACACAACACACTAGCAAGTTGTGAGCTTCATGTCCGAATTTACATAAATATCTAAAAATGTAGTCATAATTGGCAAAAAAGATAAATTTGGTTGGCCATTATGGATAACTGAAACCAATGTGTAGACACCCATACAACGTTACAAGTTGCCAAGAAGTACAGCAGCCTTGCAATCATCCTAAACAAATGGAGTCTCTCCTACGTTCTGAATACATGCAAAAAAAGTGAAATATGAAACCGTAACACTTACTCAAGTTCCTGCCGAAGTGCATCAAAGAGCTCTCTTTTGGTCTGTTTCTCTGCCCCAGGAGTGTTGAGAACTTTACTCTGTTCTGCCATTTTAATGGTAGTATTCTTTAGCTCTTCCTGAAACATGACCAAAAACCTTACAGAATTACACTCTCAAAAACCACAGTCACCCATCATCAGCTCTCTTTCTTGGTTTCTTTTCTAAAACCACTTTGAAAAAGGTCAGAAATCTACACGATTGCAGTGACTCTGTGTTTTTTCAGTAGAAAACGGAAGACCATTAAAAAGAGGTCCAAAAGACAATGACATATCAAAGAAAAGAAAAAACGAATGTCATATTAGAATATACGTATGCTAAGCTATTCTTCCACGAAAAATATTTCAGTTGATCCATGCAAATCATAAATTCAATCAGACACACCTCAAATTAAAAACCTTAACACGAACTCTAATAAATAATAATAACTTATGTTCTTTTATGTAACCAATTTTTTTCCAAGTAAATCATTCTTTCATATACCATAGATGTCACAGTTTCTTACCAATAATCAAGAGTTTAGAACAACACGATTTCCCACCAGGACCATTTCTTTTCGAAAGAACCATGTATAAAGTTGCAGTTTTTTCATAGGTCCCTCCCAAAAACATCTAAATGTATCTAATCTCGTTGAATTCGAACCAATTCATTCACATGTGCACGAAGTTAAATATGTAAGTGGCAAACCCATGTGAGAATCAAACCCAGAACCTCAAAAATCCGGAAGCTTGAAAATTTCTAGACTAGAGCACACTTTACAGCGGAAAAAAAGTGAGAGAATTACATTGGCTTTGAGTTGATTAATAATCTTCAACCTAAGAGAATCAAAAGTGCCATCATTCATCAAAGACTCCAAAACATCCTCTGGGCTTATCACTGACGACGAAGCCATTCACGTTTCCACACAAACCCAATTCAGCTCTCACAATCCTAAACCTGCCCGCAAAACAAAAATTCAATCTCTCTTCGTTTCTTCAACGAATGAAATCAAATTTATAATAATAATAACAACTACAGAGCTCCACGAGAAAATGTAAAGAAAAATTAACAAAGTAATAGAATTTGAGAAGAAATTTTGTACCTTGAAGTGCGAGTGCGTCGTCTGGATCGTTAATAGATCAAAAGAAGCCACCTCGACTCGGACGACCTTTATATATCGCAATTCGCAAGTAATGCCTAATCCAAACAAACCGACTCGGTGTCTATGCTCTATCCGCAACGACGTCGTATGCTGTTTATTAGAAGATTATTTTTGTGGTGAAAAACATATTTCTAGCAAAAATAAAATAAATAAATAACCTATTTCCTTACGTAATTCTAAAAGATTTAAATTAAAAATTAAATATATTTTTTAAGTTGTTAAGAAGGTTTTTAACTATTTTTAGATTAACCAATTTTCCGGATAGCAGGTTTCTAATTTGTTTCGAATTTTAAATTTTATTTTTCAGTTACAATATCAAAAAAACCTTTTATCAGTCACTGAATTTGAATAACAAAAGAATTTTTAGTAGCTTAAAAAATTATGAATTTCATTTACTAATATATAATATGACAGTCTAATTTTGAAAAATATTAGATAAGTTGATTTCTTATGCTGTTATCAATTTACTAATAAATTTTTAGGTTAATAATGAACTTAATTATCAACGATAGAGATTGATGGTAACAGTCCCTGAGAAATTTGGTATCAAATGCAAAATTCATTTTATTATATATCATCAGAGATATACATAACCTTCCATGAATGTAAAGGAGGATTAAACAGATATATGAAGCTTTTAATATTGTTTACTATAGCAGCAATTAGTTCCCAAAACTTGATGAGGAATGAATACAAAGTGATTCATAAAACAAATAAAAATAACTTCCGGGAAGGGTTAAATCTCATCCTCCCACTAAATATACAAATGTTTTGGATTGTCATTGCAGCCCCAGTTTGCATGTAAGTCCGGGCACTGAAATCCCCAGAATCTCAAGTTCGATGATCAAGCATGTATTACCCAGCTCTGGCTTCACTGTCAGTACACAAGGTTTTACCACAACTTTTAGCAATAATCTCACTGCAGATCTTCATCTTTGTCCAAGGAAGCTGATAAGTAACTCAATATGAAGCCATCCAGATCTCCCTCAAGCACAGAATCAGGATCGGATACCTCATAGTTAGTCCTGAGATCCTTCACCATCCGGTAAGGCTGCATTTAAAAATTTATAACAATAAATAAGTAATTAGAAATTAGTTTGGGTTAGGCAGTAAATGGTACATCAAGAAATCAAGTTTTTCAGATGTCAAGATGTCATGCGTACATGGAGCACATAAGTACGTATCTGGTTGCCCCAACTTATTTCAGTAAGAGATTGTGTATGCTGCGCATTCATCTGAGCCTGGCGAGTCATCTCAAGCTGGTCTAATCGAGACTGAAGCACAGCCATTGCTGAAGCCTTATTTTGATGTTGGGATCTGTGTTTACAAGAAAATCACAACTTTTAAATTTAGAAAGGGTAAGTTAATTCCTTGTTCCATAATTAGCATAAAACAAAGATGAAGGAAGAATGTCTTAAACCTCAAAGGCAGTACACCTTTCATTTTGGCATGTTGCAGTTACTCCTGTGGGAATGTGAACTATTCTGACAGCACTCTCAGTAGTGTTGACATGCTGACCACCAGCTCCCCCAGCACGAAATCGCTCAATCCGAAGATCAGATTCATTAATTTGTACATGAGTTGATCCATCACCCGAGATTGGAATCACAGCAACAGCAGCGAATGATGTATGCCGACGCTTTCCACTGTCAAAGGGTGAGATACGCACCAATCTGTGTACTCCTACTTCTGCTTTGGAATATCCAAATGCATATTCACCATCTACTTTGATTGTTGCCCGCTGATGAAAAAGAAAGAAAAAAAAAGGCTTATCCAAGGTCAGGCAACTAATGTTTGTTCCCCAGAAGATGCCATGGAATGTAAAAAGCTTGAACAAGATTTAGCATTTAAGAAGATGATAGATACAACTTGAATAACATGTATGTTTCAATAAGAGCAAAAGGCATCACTTCTCGCCACCAAAATGATGTGTTATATGTGGTGGATTAATAAGAAATACGTGATGATATCTTTCACTAGATTAGATAAAGGTAGAAGTAGGTAAGAAAATAAACCTTGATTCCTGCCATCTCACCAGGCATTTCATCTATTAAAGTTACACCATATCCACGCCGTTGAGCCCATGATTTATACATTTGCATGACCATTGATGCCCAGTCCATGCTCTCAGTACCACCAGCACCAGCCTGAACCTGCATTATGTGACATTTCAAATATCAAGGTCTACTACAACTGCAATTTTCAATCAATTTAGAATGGAGATGAATTAAGAAAACTAATTAATTACAAGGAAATAACATATCAAACTCTTAACTATAGAATAAGGACATGCAAAGGCATCTTAGTACAGGAAAAAGATTGATGCAATAAAGAGACGAAGAAAACTAAATGAAAACAACCTCTATGTAACAAGAGCAAGGATCATGCTCTCCAGATAACAGAGCTTCAAGTTCTTTCTCTTTTGAATTCCTTCTCATCCAAAGCAAAGCTTTCAATGACTCCTGTGGAGGGAAGAAGCTTAATGAGACTACTCCTCAAAGAGAACAGCCAGCTATAGCATCATTCTTAAAGCAATACTAATAACATAGCAACTCTCTTAAATCTTCTTAAATCATATGAAATATAACTAATTAAATTGTCCTTTCTATTATTAATTTAAGGCTACTTCTTGAGGTACAATTGTTCAATTCTTTGTCTCAGAAGGCCACTCTCTACAATGTTTCATATGTTTCAACACTGTTTCAATAATGGCAATGGTCATAAAACAAATCTAGAACAAGCAAAATATATGTGTGTTGCAGGCTGTTAATTTGCACAAGAGACAAGAAATTAATCAAATAATAATAATTATCAATGAACAGAACGAATACATGCCTAGAATANAGCGAACCATGCTCACGACTTATCTTTCCAGCATGCACAGGATCATCCCAAAGGTTGGGCTTATTTAGCTCAGCTGATAACAGATTCAACCTAATCATCAACTTCTTCCACTGCAATCATGAATAACAAAATTATGCTTCACATTGAACCAAGAGAAAACCAAAACCAGATCTGACTTTGTATTCTCAGTGAACATTTGATTCAAACGTATAATTATATAATCAGATCATCCATTGTAAAACAATATGAAAGACATCTCAGCACAAAAACATTATTACACTTCAACCTGATCTAAAAATTTCAAGGCAAACACAAGATTGCGACTTAGCTCCACTTAACACTTTACATGAAAAGATAAACTAAACTATGCTCATACTTTCTCATAGTATTATCATAATATTTTAAGAACTATGATCCAATTGGTTGGAATTACATCTTTGTTGAGTTGGGTCTAGTACTTCTGCTGATAGATCATATTAAAAATAAAAACCTGTTTTCACCGCATAAACATTAGTGCAAATAGATTATACTCCAGTCAGTGCCGTAACATGTACCAAAACAAAATCGTAACTTCATATGTCTTTATAAACAAAATGCAAACCCTACATTAAACTCAAATTTTTTACGAGACACAAAGAACCTCACAACCCACTTCCACTATTTGTACCTGTAAACGCTTCTTGATCACTAGAATGGATTGAGCAATAGCAGCAGCATGACTCTTCCAGTCACTCTCACTCTCATCAAGAATTGTCCACCTATTAGCAACAATTCCTTCGACGGTAAGCCCATCAGAAGTTGAANGGTTCAACAGCTGCCTGTGTACCAAAAAACCTAAAACCTCTTGAACAGACAGGCACTTTATTAGACCCAGATGGGCTTTTCTTTCTCAAAAGCATATCAGAGCCAAACCCAGAAATATTTTCCCTCAAAATGCAATGCCCAGATGCCAAATTTATGTCTTTTAAATTCATATGCGAGACCTGTTTACTTGGTAACGCTAAAAAACTTGTTTTGCCGAGAGTACAATTAGAAGCAGATGGGTTTCTCATGATTTTAAGCAAAACTAAAGATAAACCAGAAGGCAAAGTTATTGAACTTTGATTAGAATCAGTGAAATTCTGAAGCTGTGAGGAGTTAAGTGTTGTAGTTCTGGTTCTAGGGTTTTGACGGAGAATTGACGAGCAACTACGTGATCTTTTGAGAAGAAGAGATGACATTTTTTTTTTTCACAAACGAAGAAAGAGTGCTTTTGTATATACACTGACTGAGTCTCGTGGAGGGTTTAACAGAGTTTCAGCTTCGGCTGCTCAAGGGCTTTATTGGAGCTTTGAGGCCTGCGATAGAGAAAAATTGGTGCTGCCCATGAAACGATTTCGTTTTCGCGCGTAAGATAATGCCTGACTATAGGCAAATTCTCAACAACTCCTATTGCTCCCAAACGCTATCATCTTTGCTCCCTGTTAAGAAAATAAATAATCATCCTCGACCTTATGGAAATTAAATAATAAAAATAATAAACTCTATAAAAACTAATAAATTTCCCNCAAAGGCTATAATCTCTATGATTTTGCTACTTGTTTAAGAAAATATCAATAGGCTTCATAAAGCCGTAATATAACATGCATTAGTTACACCATTAGTCACCACTAATGTTATAAGTTTCTTGTGTTATTTGGAACAAAAAAAAAAAAACTTCGTATACGGCTTCATGTGAAATTCGTATCCTGTTATTTTAAAAATAAAAAATATAAATTTTAGTTTATATAACTTGTTTTAGTTGTATTATAACATNGAAAATAAATAATCATCCTCGACCTTATGGAAATTAAATAATAAAAATAATAAACTCTATAAAAACTAATAAATTTCCCTAAAGGCTATAATCTCTATGATTTTGCTCCTTGTTTAAGAAAATATCAATAGGCTTCCTAAAGCCGTAATATAACATGCATTAGTTACACCATTAGTCACTACTAATGTTATAAGTTTCTTGTGTTATTTGGAACCAAATAAAAAAAAAAAACTTGCGTATACGGCTTCATGGGAAATTCGTATCCTGTTATTTTAAAAATAAAAAATATAAATTTTAGTTTATATAACTTGTTTTAGTTGTATTATAACATTTTTTTTAGCTAGATCATAAGTTTTTTTTTGGTATAATTTGTAACAACAAAAACCTTTCTATTTTATTATTTTAAGTTAAAAAAAATAAATTTTTATATGAATACAATATGTTTTAACCGTGTTACAACTGATGTGTTATGAATCAACCAGTGTTGTACGAAGATGAGTCGTTCATTGCTGTCAATGAACATCATGCTTGATTTATTTGATTGTTAGAAACAAAATTTTCAGTTGTCCATTTCATATTAGTTTTATCAATAACTGATCAATTAAGTTCGGAACGTGAAGCTTTTGGTGCCCCAGGGGCCTAGTGAGATGGTGGGTGGACTGTGGAATATTTAAACATTGTATTCTCTGAAAAATATAAGCTGTTTCGGGTTTCAGTTACATTAATGTAGAGGTTTTTCCAGAACTGAACAAAACTAATTCAATTGTTCCAAAAATCATTACATCAATAATCATAAAATTGTTATTAATTTAAATAGGTAAGGATCTCTTTTTATTTTCCTTTGTTTATTTTTTAAAAATATGCTGGAGTGTACTAATAATTCTTGGCCATCTTATCCATATGGTAATAACTAGAAATACAAATCTAATGAATCTAAAGGCATGCCAGGATATCCAGCAACATAAAATACTAGTAAATAAAAAAGAAAATTAGATTAATTTATGTGTAAATGCATTAGCGTTTATAATATGCATTGCCTTCTGTAACCTTTGCATAAGCACAATCTTCTCAGCTTTCCACCCATTACTTTCTCTGACAAGGTTATTGTACCCTTGCTCCATCAAATTTATCTGATTCTTGGTTGCAGGATTCTCAACTTGCCGGAGGCTGATTTCATCTGTTAAATCTCTTATTCTCTTCTGTTTCGCAATTCTTGATCGCTTTGCAGCTTCACGATTTTTCCTTCTCCGTTCCTCAAGTCTTTCACGATCAGCTTCAGAAAAGGAGGTTGACATGGTTTCACTTTCTTTTCCTCAGAAAGTTGTGTTATGGAAGATGGATACAGATATATATATATATACCCTACTGTGAAGAAGTTAAAGAGTACAGGGAATTACAGAGTAATATTTTCTTAGTAAGGTAGAAATAGGAATATTCAACTGTAATGCGACCTAATATGGAATTTCTCTCAATCAATATTTGATGTAGGATAAAGATGAATCAAATTATGCATACCATATAAGTATGTTCCAATATGGAAAGTAACTTTTTCTTAAATAATATGCAAGTAGGGTACGAAGAATCATTATTATACAGAATTCGAAAGTAACCTTTTTCTAAACAATACGGAAATAAACCAGACAACCATAAAACTATAGAGAATCAGGGAATTGTGTGGTTAACTATGTTAAAATCTTTACCAAATAATAGATGCGAACTTCTATTTGAAAATTTATAATGTAGTATAATGACAACCTATACAAGATGAGAACCTACATATACATGTAGACCAAGAACTGAAACCAACCACAGCATATTAGATCTACCAGATGTGCGTAAACACATGAGGGCTCCTCACATTCTTCTTACCAGTATGCCCCGTGACAACAAATAATAAATATGGTGATATGGCTACCAATTAGTTTTCTCTTTAAAAGCAGCTATGAGCTCCCTGAAAAATTATACAGATGGCCTTCTATGTCTGGAACAAAGCCTTTTTCCAGCATTTCCTCCCTAACTATCTCGTAGGTTGTTTGATTTGGGATCAAACCCTTCTCTAACAACTCATTAAGAAGCATGTTTGCATCCTCTAGCTTGCCCTTCTGACAAAAACCCTTTATCAGTACATTATATGTCACAATATTCGGCCTCTTCTTTTCTTTCTCCATCTGCCTCCTCAAATTCAATGCAGCCACAAGGTTTCCTTCCCTACAGTATCCATCCATCAAAGTATTATATGTCACATGATTTGGACTCAAACCCACCTTGAACATCTCATCCAAGAGTTCTGCTGCATTTTTTGCCTCTCCTTCTTTGCACAGTGCACCAATCAATATATTATATGTAACAAGATCAGCTCTCAAACCCTTATTTACCAATTCATTTGCAAGCTTCTTAGCTCCTTCAATATTTCCATTTCTGCATAAACCACCAATTAAGCAGTTATACGTTGAAATACCAGGCAATACCCCTCTATCTAACATAGAACTATGCAGCGCAAATGCATCCTCCATTCTCCCATCTTTACAATAAGCATCAATCACCGTGCTATATGTTATAGGAGAGGGAACCATTCCTTGCTTTGAAATATCATCAAACAGCTCCCTAGCTTTGTCCAGCATTTTGTTCTTGCTGAAACCATTTATAAGTGCATTATAAGTAACAGCATTTGGCTTCAAACCTAAGCTCAGCATTTCTTGCCGCAAACCAATAGCCTCACCAAGCTTCCCATGACGACATAAACCATTGATCAGTGAATTATATGTAACCACACCTGCCGTCACACCTTGACTTTTCATTTCCTCAAACACCTTCATAGCAGCAGATAAATTCTCATCCTTACAGAACCCATCAATCAAGATGTTGAAAGTGATCTCATTTGGACAAATTCCATTCTCCACCATTTCCTTCAAAATTGCATCAGCTTTATACATTTTCCCAATCTTACCTTTCTTGCAATATCCATCAATAAGAGTATTATAAGTAACAACATTGGGCAAAACCCCCAATAACTTCATGTCCTCTAAAACGTCACTAGCTTTATTCAATTTCCCAACTTTACTCAACCCATTAATCACAATATTGAAAGTGACTATATTAAACTCAATTCTCCTCTTTCTCATCTCCCTGTACATATGTTCCACATCCTCAAATTTACTTTCTTTCACTAAAAGACTCAACAACTGATTACAAGAAAGAACTGATAACCTCAGTCCATAATCACCAGCTCTCCTAAAAGCCTCAAGACCCAGATGGAGTTTCATATTTTTCACATAAGCCAATATCAACATATCAACAATGATCGAATTGTGGCACAAACTATGACTGCTCAACAATACTGCATGAAAAATCGAAGGAACAGAAAGAAAGCTCTCATTTTTAACAAAGCCATGCAAGAAAGACCTCAACTTGGAGTATTTCTTGGCTGCTGCTAGCGAGTGTAATAGTCTACAAGTGAGTTCTAAAGAGTGTGGAATTTTAAGCTCTTTTCTTGACCAACAAAAGTACCTGAGAATGATTTCTGGGTCAGTTTCTGAATTGAAGAGTTGTTGGAGAAGTGTTATGGAGTTTGTGATTCTCAATTGGGTTTTGAGTTCTGACCAATGTTGCTGTCTGATTAGTTCTTGGATAATGGTTATATTTTCTATCGCTGAATCTGCAGAGCAGAATAGCCTAAGGCCCAGTTTGTTTCTTGAGAAGATGTTTCCATGGAGAAATTTGCTGAAGAAATTGAGAGGTTTTACAGCAACAGCAGCTAATGATGTATGCCGACACTTTCCACTGTCAAAGGGTGAGATACGCACCAACCTGTGCACTCCTACTTCTGCTTTGGAATATCCAAATGCATATTCACCATCTCCTTTGACTGTTGCCCGCTGATGAAACCAAAAAAAAAAAAAAGATGAAAACATTTAAATTAGGAAATTTTATTTTACAAAGTTTTTTAGGGATTTTGATTTGTATTAGAATTGGGATTGTTTTCTTAATTCACTTAGGATTTTGATTATTTAGAATTTTACTAAGTAATAATTTGTTTCCCGGTAAAAGTTATTTTCCTAGTTTTTAGGATTTTTGGCCACTATAAAAAGGTTCTTCATCTTTATTTTTGGAAGACTAGAATTTTGAGAATATAAAATTGCTTTGGCAACCCACGTTTGGCCATTTTCCCTCTCTTTTTCCTGGCTTTTCTTCTTTCTTTATCTTTTCTCTTCTCTTCCCTTGCTATTATTTTTTCTTTATCTTAAAGATTTTTACCTAAATCCCTAATTCCCCATTATATTCCGCATTGAATATGGGATCAGAGCAAAACCCTAAATTTTCTTTTGCATTTCGTTACTTTATACGAAGAACACCACCCCACATCCACTAACCACTATTCCGGTGACAGTATCCTGGCGAAATTCAACATGAAGACAGAAAAAGCTCATGACATTCAGCATGATGCTCTAATCCCACACTATAGCACTTTTAAGTGTGGACGGAGTGTCCTGATTTAACTTGACAGGGTTCGAGTTTTGTCCCACCCTGGAAGAGTTAATGAGAACATTTAAATTAGGAAGTTTTGTTTTAGGAAGTTTTTTAGGGATTTTGCTTTGTATTAGAAACTTAGGGATTTTGATTTGTATTAGAATTGGGATTATTTTCTTAATTCGTTTAAGATTTCAATTATGTCAAGATTTTACTAAGTTATTTTCCTAGTTTTTAGGGTTTCTTGTCACCATAAAAAGGGCCTTCATCATTATTTTTGGTAGACTAGAATTTTGAGAAAATAGAATTGCTTTAGCAGCCCATGTTTGGCTACTTTCCCTCTCTTCTTCTTGGCTTTTCTTCTTTCTTTAGCTTTTATCTTCTCTTCCCTTGCTATTATTTCTTCTTTATCTTAAAGATTTCTACCTAAATCCCTAATTTCCCACTAAATTCCGCATCACTTATCCAAGGTCATTATGCTAGATCAACGACTTGAATAAAATGTAGGTTTCAATAAGAGCAAAAAGCATCACTTTTCACCACCAAAATGATGTGTTATATGAGCCAGATTACTAAGAAATATGTGATGATATCTTTCACTAGATTAGATAAAGGTAGAAGCAAGTAAGAAAATAAACCTTGATTCCTGCCATCTCACCAGGCATTTCATCCATTAAAGTTACCCCATATCCATGCTGTTGAGCCCACGATTTATACATTTGCATGATCGTTGATGCCCAGTCCATGCTCTCAGTACCACCAGCTCCAGCCTGAAACTGCATTATGTGACATGTCAAACATCAAGGTCTATTAAAACAGCAATTTTTCTTCAATTTGAATGAAGATGTATGAAGAAAACTAATTAATTACAAGGAAATAACAAATAAAACTCTTAATTATAGAATAAGGACATGCAAAGACATCTTAGTACAGGGAAAAAATTGATGCAATAAAGAGACAAAAGAGAAATAAATGAAAACAACCTCTACGTAACAAGAGCAAGGATCATGCTCTCCAGATACCAGAGCTTTAAGTTCTTTCTCTTTTGAATTCCCTCTCATCCAAAGCAAAGCTTTCAGTGACACCTGTGGAGGGAAGAAGTTTAATGAGACTATTCCTCAAAGACATAGCAAGCTACGGCATCATCCTTAAAGAAATATTAGTAAAATAGCAACTCTCTTAAATCTTCTTAAATCATATGAAATATAATTGATTAAATCGTCCTTTCTATTATTAATTTAAGGCTACTTCTTGAGGTACAATTATTCAATTCTTTGTCTCAGAAGGCCACCATCTGCAATGTTTCATATGTCAGAAAAATTTTATGTTTGGTATGTTAACATATTTTTTCAACACTGTTTCAATAATGGCAAATGTCATAAAGTAAAACAAATCTAGAACAACCAAAAAATATATGCGTGTTGCAGGTTGTTAATTTGCACAAGAGACAAGAAATTAATCAAATAATAATAATTATCAATGAACAGAACGAATACATGCCTAGAATAGGAAGTGAGAGCCCACCGATTCCAACTCAGTGTCATTCTCTTCCCTGGCAAGCTTTATCATGTCAATATGCTCAAGCAATTCTTGCTCAAATGCCTTCACTTCTTTCATTTTACCCATGGGCAAATCACAACTTACCTTTCCAGCATGCACAGGATCATCCCAAAGGTCGGGCTTATTTAGCTCAGCTGATAACAGATTCAACCTAATCATCAACTTCTTCCACTGTAATCATTAACAACAAAATTATGCTTCACATTGAACCAATGAGAAAACCAAAACCATATCTGACTGTGTATTCTCAATGAACATTTAATTCAAACGTATAATTACATAATCAGATCATCCTGTCCATTGTAAAACAATATGAAAGACATCTCAGCTCAAAAACATTATTACACTTCAACCTGAACTAGAAATTGCAAGGCAAACACAAGATTGCAACTTAGCTCCACTTTAAATGAAAAGATAAACTAAACTATTGCTCATAATTTCTCGTAGTATTATCGTAATATTTGAAGTCGTAAAATCCATTTAGTTGGAATTACATCTTTGTTGAATTGGGTCTAGTATTTATGCTGGTAGATCATATTAAAAATAAAAACCCGTTTTCACCGCATAAACAGCAGTACAAATAGATAATACTCCACTCACTGCCGTAATATGTACCAAAACAAAATCGTAACTTCATGTCTTTATAAACAAAATGCATACCTTACATTAAACTCAATTTTTTTAAGAGAAACGAAGAACATCAGAACCCACTTCCAGTATTTGTACCTGTAAACGCTTCTTGATCACTTTAATGGATTGAGCAACAGCAGCAGCATGACTCTGCCAGTCACTCTCACTCTCATCAAGAATTGTCCACCTATTAGC
>JANKKB010002683.1:0-64012 GCA_026225775.1 Bursera palmeri
AAAATATCCAAAATACCCTTATATATAAGCCATACCCTCAACAAGAGAGGAGTATTCCCGTAGAAATTTTGAACTGTTGCATAACTTGTGGAGTTGATGGAGAACTTGATAGTACAAGTCTCCAAGAAATACTTGAGCTAGTGTCAGGCGCTGTGATTCTAGAGTTCGAAGAGTCCCTGAACCAAAAGGTTTTGGGAGTTGATTTAGATAAGCTTACTTGAGATTTGGATTGTCAATACCACCAATGATGTAGAACATTGTCGAACTTTAGTAAAATGGCGAGTAAGATCCTTTGGCTTGAATGAGCAACATTTCAACTTGAAGAACTCTTCGCGGGCTCTGTCTTCAATTAGTGTGGGGCTACCAAGGAATTCTGCATAGAGGAAGTATATGAACTGGTTTATATCTTCAAAACCAAGAACTTGATTCTGTCGATAGTCACCTAGTTTGAGCCACCACTCTTTTAATGAACCAGTCATTCTTGCAATAAATTCAAGAATGACTTCTCGGATGGAGATACCCGATTTGAGTAATTCGGCAGTGCACCATACTGTCATCTCATGTATTCTGTCTCGTAGTTATTTTATCGTGTAATCATCAAACGAGAACAGATACAATCGAGAGGGATTCCTGTGATAAGATTTTGTGGTTGTTCCTGAGAGTCTGATAGGAACGGTGTCTGACATAACATCGTCGTCAGAAGGGTCATGGACTTCTGGGTGAGATGATTCAGCATATTCTTGTTGCATAAGAGCAGAGAGGACATGAATCTCAGAACTAGTGTCTGATTCTTGGACATCTGAGTTTGGATCCTCTGTTAGAGTTGGATCTATGACAAGGTTAATTAGGTACTGGGATCAAGGATTTATCCCCATGTCAAGGTGGAGGAGGTGAAGGAGTACCATATATGAATAAAATACGTGCGTCCCGTTAGGGCAAGTTTGAAAAAGGAATAAGTAAACGGAACTGGGTGATCCGACCCGGTATAATTCAATGGTCTGACTTGAGTTATCTGACGTGGGAGGCCACGAGTTGACCCACAACCCACGTGAGTTTGACCAGCCCCACCGCCCGATCCGTTCCATGCGCTTGCTTTTGCGCTTTCATTTGTTTTTTTGATTTCATCATCAAAATTTCTCTAACCTTCTGCAACAAAGAATTAACCATAGCCATTGGATCATGTTCATCCTCACCGTCAAATTAATTTGCAATTAGCGGTGGATTCTCATTTGTCAATCAAGTGCAGCCATGAGCATTATCAGATTCGAAAATGCACCAATGATCGAAACTCCTCCGTACTCAATTAAATTCTAGATTTTTTTTTTTCACTTTCTGGGCTGCTTCTTTTGTAGTATGTCTGATTTGGTGGCCCGCACGGGTCGGCATCAGCAACGCTACGACGACGGTTGTCGTCTTGTCGCTGGGTACGTTGTAATGCATGTCATGTCAATGCCGATTTTCTATTGATTTATTCAATGTTGTTGCAATTTGTTGGATGGGAAGGTTCATTGGAATGTATTTGTTCGTTGATGTTTTCAATGCTGAGTTGCTTATAGCAAGTCGGTTATTTTTATTTTTTTACTTTGTTTTTGTCAATAGATGTGTATCTGATGTTGTTGTGAATTGTTTGGACGAGAAAGATTCATTGCTCTTCTGATCGTGGGTTGATTTTTTGATGATTTTTCATCAAATGTTTCGTGGGATCATATTCAAATTTGATTTATGCCACGTTGTTATGAGATGCTATTATTGTAGTTTTCTGTGTGATGTTTTATCATAATTGTTATCGATGCATGTTTGTTGGAGAGGGTTTGCGGGGATGGGTGGTTTGGAAATTGGCTATGTTTGTGGAAAGAAGTTGATGAAAGAAATTGTTCTGGTACTTGGGAATGATTCTTGGAAAATTGGGGTATATATTTGGCTTGAGCCTTGAGCAGGGGCCTTGGTGAAGTGTAGTTTTAAGAGATGAGTTTGTGATGATGCAATGTTGTGCCATTATAAGTTCAGAAATTGATTCACTTTCGTGTAGGCTATTCTGGGAGGATGACTCGGCCATATAGGAACATTCACAGGCCTAAGCGATTTTTGTGTTTTTTTGGTCTGGAGGATTGGTAATTCACTAACATTGTTACTATTTTATGGTTTGGATTAAGTGTCTCTAATGTTAATATCGGTTTGGCTTATCATGGAGTGTCATGGTTTTAGCCTTTGGCACTGTTCAGGCATTGCTTGTTAATTTTACTATATAAGAAAAAAGAGTCTTTAATTTCCAAATCATTATGCATTGAACTTTTGCTATGCTGTTTGTGGAACATACAGTGTACCGCTGAAGAAGAGAAAAAGAAATTAGAAATTTGATTTTAATACTTTACTTACCATAGAATGTCAGTTTTACTGTGCGTGGCATAGTTTACTGCATTTTCTTTTCTTCAAGTTATGTTTTTCAAGGACCGATATGAAAATGTTGAGTGTAATTTAAAATAAATGGTCTCCATCTACTGGTCAACATATTTAACCAAGAAATTCACGTGATAATATTGATTATTATAGGATTTAACATCGGTTGCTTCATTGTGTTCTGACACAGAAGTTGGATGGCCTTTTGAATAGCTTTCACTGGTTTTGGACTATTTTGTAGTCTGGATGTTGTTTTTACTCTTTGTGGAGTTAGGGATATCAATAAAAAGTTTATGCATATGAGGCTGATGACACAGTAGGCTCGATTAAAAACTAATGCCAGCTTGAGCTTTCAACATCTATTTTCTAGGGTTTTTCCTCCTCATTTATTATAATGTTGTTACTGTGGGAAAGATAAGAACTCAAATTTTGTTTCAGTCAGCTCGTAATGATGAACGGTAAGTTTGGTCCAGGAACATGATTGAGAACGTTTAAGAAAGATGATCTAAATTTGTTGTTTGGGAGCTTCTTTCTTGGGGAAGGCTAATTTTCTTTCTACTAATGAAATAGATGAAAGAGAATATGGATTTTAGGTTGAGTTGTGCCTGACTCTTTGCTTGGCTTATTGCTTACCTTTTTGAAATGTGCGAGTAGTCCTTTAATATAGATGAAATTTTTTGTCTATTATTAGGAAGTGATATGGAAAACATTATGTTTGTCTAAAATTTATTTTCGTCTACGCCATATGGGTGGCATTGGTGGTGCAATAATTGAGTATTATCAATAGTGGAACAAGCCTAATTTACAGAGGAATACCATACTAAAAACCAAAAACAGTCTGTCATTTGTGAAAGCACTACATTAGTTGTAAGACTTTTGATGTTGTTTTCGCAACATATTGGTAAAAAATCATTCTTCCATCAAACTTTAGATACTAACTCTGGAAGTTTTTCTTGACAGGTGCATCCCATTTAGGTATAGGAGTGCCAATGACAGTGGCGATGATGATTCTAAGAAGATTGTTGAGGTGCTTATGATTAGCTCAACTAGTGGACCAGGTCTTTTGTTTCCAAAGGTATAACTATTTTATTTTTCTTGGCATTAACTATGATGAAATTTAATCCTAGCTGTGTTTCATTATCAAATTTGCAGCATGATAGTTCTTTTAAACATAGATTCTTTTGGTAGAATAAATATATAATTTTTATGGTAATCAAACATTGTTAGATCTGATATTTCTCAGAGCAGTCAATAAGAGTGAAATCTTGCTTACTGGATTTTTATTTTCTTAATCAGAGGGCATGCTCGTTGCTAATTGCATTAAAGTCTTATACTTGTTTGAGGAAGTTGTCATACCCAACTTACTGGTTCCTGCACTCCTTATACATGAACCTTGATCTAGTTGACCATTTAGGATGATTGAGTCCACTTCTAGTCTTACTTTCACTTTGTGATCAAGAAACTATATCTAAGTTTTGTCTTTTCAGGATTTCTTTGCGGTTCTGTTGCTTCACAGATGCAGAGATACTGTGTTCTTTTGAGGACTAATTCTGGGTTTGATATGAGAGTTTTCTGAATTTATTTTCTTCATGGAAAAGGGGTTTAACTTGGAACACAGATTAATACAAAAAAATCAATTTTTTTCCTGAATTCTTAATTAGGACTAACTTATGTTTCTAGTTTATGGTTTAGAGTTTAAGAGTCAATTCGAAAAACATATAAAATATGTTGGTGAATATCAACAAGAAAACATTAAGGAAATATAAAACAAGAGGAAATAAGAGAACAGGAAACAAACAGTGTTGTGCATGCTAGACTTCTACTCCTATATAAATGAGGAATTCCTGTAGTAACTAAGAAAATATTATACTATATGGAATTAACTGTGTAATTCTGGCATTATTTAAGGGTACCAGATGATTCTCAATTTAACTTAATAATGGAAAAGTTGTGGCGGAACCTCAAATACTGGGGACTATTTCGTAAATTATTTGTGATTTACTCTGTAAAGTTTTCTTTTTTAGGAGTAATTTAGATACATGGTTATGGAAGGTTTTGTTTTGTCCTCTTCCTTGTCAGGAAGAAGAAGAAAAATAACGGACGCAATTTTTATTCATAAATCTATATTATACTCTTATAGGGAGGCTGGGAGAATGATGAAACAGTTGAGCAGGCTGCAGCAAGGGAAGCTGTTGAAGAAGCTGGAGTTAGAGGGGAGTTAATGGTGAAATCTTACTTTCAGTATATGCAGTCTCGATTTTAAGATGGATTAACTGTTTATTTGTTATATTTTCATTTATATGGCTCTGAATGATTCCTTGCATTTGCTTAGATGCTTTTGGAAATCCATGCTATCAGTATATTCAATATGGAGGTTGATTTATTCATCATAAAATTTTTGGGACTAGCTTTATAGTGATGACTACTTATCAGTATGTTAAACCTGATGGGAAGTATTCTAGATATGAGTATGTTTCAAAACTGATTGTTCTTAATTGCCAAATATTCCGTCATTTTGCATTTGGTGCATCACTTGAATGAGTAATTAGCGTTGCTTTTAGAATTTTAAGTGTTTAATGTTTGAATAAAGGCTCTGATGTCTCACTATCACCCTTTTCATTTTCTATTATCGACAGATCAAAGGAGACCAACTTTCTTTTCTTGTTTCAGGACTTACTTGGGTATTATCACTTTAAGAGTAAAACACACCAAGACGAATTTAGCCCAGAAGGTTTATGTAAAGCTGCAATGTTTGCTTTGTTTGTCAAGGAGGAGCTGAAGTCGTGGCCAGAGCAAAGCACTCGGACAAGGAGTTGGGTAACTATATCTGCAGCTGTGGAGAGTTGTCGGCATCCATGGATGAGACAAGCCCTGGAGGATGGCTTCTGTAAGTGGCATGAAGATAAGATGACGAGTATGAAGGAATATCATCATGATGAAAATTAATTTGGCAAGTGTGCATAAAGTAAAACCGTAATAGTTGCAACATCCTTAGCCTTTGTCTAAAAACTGTCCTAGGGCAGTTTTCTTTGAATTGATTGGTCATTAGTAGGAAGAGTTGCGATGATATTGTTTTTCAGGATTATGTAGTTTCAATTTCTTGTTTGTTTGTGTTTCTTGAGGCAATGATCATCCTCTCTTCAGTGACCTCTCTGAGATATAATTCAGATTTCAGAGGGTAATTTCAGTTTTTTTTTATCATCTTTATTGTTAGCCTTTTTCAGCTGCTCATTGATGTATCAAATTTTGTTTGCTTGTGTGCCTCATTTTCCTTATTACACTATTCAAGAAATGGAAAGACTAAAAAGAAATAAATCAAAATTGACATAACGAAGTTTTGTTTTCTTAAGATGCGGTTCTTTTACCATGTTTTTTGACAGAAATAATCAAGTTCTGACAATTTTTTATCATATATTTTTTTGGAAAAATAGGAATTTTCTAGTACATTTTCCTATATAGTCAAATAATGTTATGGATGGACAAAAGTTTCCTGTATAGGTAGTGAAATATCTTTACATCCGTTTTCTTTAGGCATTTGCAAAAGTTATCAAATTTAGGACCTTTTTTTTTTAAAAGTAACATGTCTCATTTTCTATTATTTTCTTAGCCAACTTTATGTGTCTTGATCAAACTATTCCTGCATCTTATTTTATATTATCTTGTTTGAATCTTACTTTCCTTCGTGTTCTTACTTTTTCCTTTTTTAAAGTGGCTTAGATGATGAATAAACTTAAATAAAATAATTTAAAGTTATGTATAATAGATTATTTTAGTAGGATTTGTGAAAAAATTGAGTTTAGAATGCTTTACTGCAGAATCAGATTCGAAAGCTGGTTTTGTAGCATCAGGTTGTTAGCTCATTGAATTCAATAGGTTAGCTAGTTGGCTCGAAATGAGCAAAGCAGCCTAGGCTCCTTGGTCTATCATGAGTATAAATTGGCCTATATATTGATCAATCACGGGCAAAAATTGGCTGATCACTGGAGAAAATTGGCTGATCTAATCACTAGCGAAAATTGGCTGCCCATCAAAATGAATTATAGAATATGTTTTACTGGCAAAAATTGGCTGATCACCGGAGAAAAAGTTTATCTAATCACTAGCGAAAATTGGCTGCCCATCAAAATGAATTACAAAATATAATCAGATAAAGTAAAGATATTTTGATCCGGGACAAATTTATGTAAGAAACTCTAATAAATTAAGAGATTTGCTATTTTTAAAATTACTCCTAATATTTTACTATTTCTCCTAATTTTCTTAAATTTAAACTTTTTCTTTCGCTATGTGGAGTTCTTTTTATACTAAAACCAAATGCTTGGATTATTTCAATTTTCCATCGGAAAATTTTGCTATTTCAAAATTTTTTGGTATCATTTCTACTTTTTTTTTTTCTTTTTCTGAAGATATTATTTGGTAAAATTGTTACGGAATAGAAGTGCTATAACAGAAGTTGCATGCGAATTGGTTAAGAGCAATGCAGAGACTCCTGGGGGAGCATTCGGCATTCAGTTCTCCCACTAGAAGTATTTTCAAGGTTAAACATATTCTTACGAAAGAAATAAACATATCCAAGCACTGCAACACAGGAACGATCTGAAATATGGCATGTAAGGATATTTAGTTTAATGTTAAGGAATATCAAGAAACGAAAATGACACTCCGTATATGACAAATGGATTATCAGATTGATACCATATTACAAAAGCACTCAGCAGCATGTTCTGTTAAACAAATAAATCAACAAAACCTAAAGAAACATCAACACTAATTAAAAAAGATCAAAGAGACGATGTTGAATGTTGTAATATTCACTTTGACAAGAAATTATCTACATAATATGAAAAACTATGTATTACACACGGAAGGGGCAATAGACCACCTTAGTTCACTTGCATTCACATCAATCTATCGACTCAAACTTCATATCAGACTCTGAAGCAAAAGAGATATTGCAAGTAAACTGCTCTGGATAGTGCAAACCTGATGGCTACTTCTGTGTTGGCAACTCAGAAATACAGCCATTCCTTTTTCAGGGAAGATTAGCAGCCAGTACTGAGAATGCAGGAAAATATATTGAGGACTACAAAAACTTGGTGAAAACGTGCAAGTCAATTTGTACAAAATACATATAAATGACCATATATATATACCTGAAAATCTTATCAACTAACCAACATAATCTATGAGATACAATTTAGCCTACAGCTATCATTTTACCTGGTTGCTCTTGTATTTCCTATAATTAACAGTAAGGCAAGCCAATTTCTCCACCACGTGATCTATATCCATCTATCTGTACTTCCAGTTTATTGGCAATATTAAGTTCCATCATACCTGCCTCAACACACATAATTTTTAGTAAAACCTACGTGTGTGATGCAGTGAAACAGTCCTGTTCACTTCTTTTGAACCAGGACGCTGATTCTAATTGCTTCAGGAGCAAAGTATAAGAATGTTGAAAGCACTCATGAAGTGCCTGTCCGAACAGATGAGCTTTGATCAAGCACAATATCAGCTGGATCACCAATCCATGGTCTCCCTTCTCTCCACTGAAATTTTATCCTCAACTTCCCATTTGCATCTACACCAACCACCTGCCCCTTGCTTGCATGAGTCTCCATTCCCCAATCCCATCGAGGAGTCACCAGCCCTTCTCTTATCCGCACTTTGTCCCCCACTTTGAATGGTCGAAGCCTCTCCATTTCCCATGCTTTGCAGAGCCATAGTCTCTCCATAAAGCAGAATGCCACCCACAGTTCCCCATTTTCCATCCGGTGCACCACTCCGATGCTTGAATGACTTACCTCTCCCCACTGGTAAGTTGGCGTAGCAACAGAAGCTCTCACTCTAACCCAGTCTCCAATCTGGAGTTCCTCTTCTTCCACCAGCTCCACCTCTGTTGGGTCAAGCATCCAAGTTTTAGAGCCAGCTGGAGTATATATTCTCAACTTGCCATCAGCATCAATTGCAGATATAGTGCCCACGCTAGCATGGCTATGGCCTGACCATCCAAATCTTGGATGAGTCACAGCAAGTTTAACCCTTACCCTTTGCCCAACCACCAGCCTCTGCACTCTTTCAAGATGTGTAGTGGGCCCTACCCACCTTTCTTGCTCTCCACAAAATCCAACAAAAGTGCTTCCATCCCAATCATCTTCTTGATACCCAATACCTTGTACAATACCAACATTACCTGGCCCAACAGATTTCCAGTTACTAGCAATTTCTCTCAATCTCACCCATTCTCCAACTTCAAACATTTCCTGTGCCTCAAGATCAGCAGGATCTCCCCTCCACAACCCTGGCAAACCAAAGAAGGCAACTCTTACTTCTCCATCAGCATGAACACTCGTAATAATTCCTCGAGAATCTGGCTGGGCCCCTCTCCATCCCCACCTTGGCTCAGACAATCCAGATCGAAAGCGGACATGCTGCCCAATCTTAAAGGAAGGAATCTTTTCAACATCTGTGTAATGAGTAATCCACTTCCCTTTACGAAAACAGCAAGCCAACTCTAAATAACCAGTCTCTTGTATGCTATGAACAACAGCTAAACTTTCCTTTCCTATAGTGTTCCAATCATAACTTGGTCTAGTACCTAGGCTTGGTTTCGAACGAACCCAATCACCAACTTCAAATCCTGAAAGTCGTTCGGCATCTCCAGGAGAAACTCTCCACAAGCTATGCCTTCCAGTAACTCTTACCTACAAATTAATAATAATAGCAAAATAAAATCGCTGATGGATCTAAAGAATTAACATAAATATAGATACTGTTTCATAAAATCTATAGAGCAGTCATTCTTCTAAGTTGGCCAATTTCCAATTCTGCCATACCTCTTTAAGTAAAAAAAATGATGATATCATCATTTTAACAAAAATGAAAACATAATAAGAATAAGAGGGTAGGACAATCATTAATTGTGGGTTCAGCATCCAGCAATAGAAAGCTTAGCTGGGGTAATAATTTTCAAAGAGAAAATTAACCAGGAATCACAACCTTAAAAACTCTCTCACACACAAACAAGGTCACAGGTAAGCATCTTACATTTAAAGCTCCATCCATGTCAATCCTCTCAATTTTTCCAACTGTTGCTGGAGTTTCATTTGACCATCCAAGTCGTGGCTGAGTGACAGATGGCATCACATGAATCTCTTGTCCCACTTCAAAAGGAGGCACTTTCTCCACATCCGTCACAGAGCAAGAGAAGGGCTTATTCCTGAAGCAGAAAGCAACACCAATATCGCCATCGTCCTCCAAGCTATGAATTATTCCAATGCTGTTACGTGTGATGTCCTCCCATCCATATTTAGGGGAGGATACAGAGGCTTTCACTCTTACCCAATCCCCAACCTTTTGTGAACGAATATACCAATTTACACAGAAGAACCATTAGAACTGCACCTTGAGTATTTCAAATCTTAACATAGAAAAGAAAAGAGCCAGATATTACCTTGAAATCCTCAACCTTCTCCATGTCAGAAGGATCAGCTTGCCATGGAATTGGTCGATTTGAAATTTCAATTATTAGTAGACCATCATTCTCTATCTCGCTGATCTTTCCAACACTATGATGGGTCTCACCACCCCAGGCATATCTAGGTTCTGCAACAGATCGCTTCACACATACTCGGTCACCAATCTGCAAAAACAAATGACTTAAACTTTCATTCAACCCGCAAAATAAATAAAGGGTAAATATATATACACACACACACAAATACCAAACAAATTACTATAAGTAAAAAGAAAGTTCTCATATACCTTGAAAGGAGCAACTGGCTCCACCTCTTCTGGCTCACAGTGCCAAGGACTTGGAAGATAGCTCAATTCCACCAACAGACTACTATCTGGTCTGATACAGTAAACTATACCAATGCTCCCTGGTGTTACAGATCCTAATCCATGCTTTGCTGTAGTTAGAGTCGGGCGAATACGAACCCAATCTCCAACCTTAAATTCTTCAACTCTTTCCATCTCCGCAGGATCAGCTTTCCATCCTCTGGATGCTCCAGGAAACCCAACACGCAGGATCCCGTCATCATCAACACATAACACGGTTCCAATGCTGTCACGAGACTGACCACGCCAACCAAACCTGAAAATACAACATGATTAACCAAAAACTGACAATAGATATGCATTTGTTTATATAGATACCTAAAATCACACTAATTATAGAATTAACATTAACATCAATATGGATCAGATCATGTTTAAATATCTTGACATATTAAAAAGACTTACCACAAAAAACAGCAAAGATCTAAAAAATTTTGATTGCTAACTAACATGCCGATGGTCAGGCCCATAAGGGCCCTATGGGCAAACAGTTTTGGCTAGGCAATTAAATAAAATTTTTGACATGCTATTTTTCAAATCAAGCTCTTAGATTTGGTTATTTCTTCTAATTTTTGAATTCAAAACTAAAAACATTTTTCAAGTTCCAATACTAAGTTTGTCTAATTGTCTGAAGCAACTTGTCAACCATAGTTAATTTTTGAAGGGCTTCATGTACAATCTTATACATAAAGACCAAAGAAACAAATAAGAAAATTCCTACTTAATTATAGACTTAAACACCTTATTTCCTTAAAAAGTAGAAACACTAAGAGAAACCACTTAGAACATAACTAATTGAATATCTCAATTAAACATAAGACAGACAGAAACTAACATTAAGAATATTTTGTATGAGTTCGTTTCATCAATATATGGTTGTTTAGCATAGTTTACAAACCACATATACTTCATACAGAATACAGCTAGAAAAGCAGTTGAAACAAATGTCAAACAAGAATCCATAGTAAATGAATTTACCATTAAAATAACTTTCCTTTTCTGAAAAATGAGTATTTGGGTTCAATAAACATCTTCAATGATTAAAGACCAAATCATAACATGCTTAAATTGGTGAGCCTTCCTATATTTTTTCTGTGTGCATATGGTCAACATGGAATTAATCATATTCCAATAAACTGAATAATTGATCTTGTAAACATACATTCTGCAATTGAAAGGAAAGGCATAATCATGGGAAAAACAATCATCAGAAACTATAAATGTCCAAACCTTGGCTCTTTGACATCAGGTTTTAGTTGAACATGCTGTCCCCTGTCCAACGGAATTAACTTTAAGACTTCATTTGCCAATACACGAGCCTCTCCAGAACAAAATGACACAATAAGATTATCTTTGTCAAGAACACTTTGCACAAAACCAACACTTTTGTGTTTTGCACCTTGCCATCCATGTGTGGGAGTTGTAACACTTCTCTTGAACTTAACCCAATCTCCCACTTCAAATCTGAATAGAATTGAGCATACAAGAACCATTAAATACTTTAGCCTTAAATAATTATGCATAATTAATTAAGAAAATAGATTGCAGCAAGCATCAAATTATAAAACATCCTCACATGGTAGGAGAAAGATGAACTCCTCTATTCATAAGTGCCTCCATCAAATCTTCAGAAATCCATTCCCGGGGAAGGGCCTCCAAAAAGTCACGTAATGTCTTACCACTGTTGCCCAATACACATAATTAGCAAATGGTAAAGCTAAATATTGAACATCTTCGGGTGAAATCGGAACATTTTAATCAATATGTCAACATGCACAATGGATAAAAGAAAATGATATCCAAAGACTTAAATAATTCTGATCCAAAACAGGACATAGTAGCACATTAGTTTAAAAGGTAGTTTTCATGTGATTAGACATGGTGAACAACACTTTATATACTTAAAAGGCTTAAAAAGAAAACAAGGACTGGCCTGTTAGGAAAGGGTTAAAGAGAAAAAGGTGGGAGATTTGACGGAGTATTCATCATCATGCAGCTTATATGCAAGGGACATACCTTTGGGCTTCAACAGAGATAGAGTGAAGACTACAGAGGGGATTATGATTCATCATTATGGGATTAAAAGAGATTCAAGGCATCTCTTTGGGCTTTTGTTTCCTTAGGATTTAGGTACATCCCTTTTCTTTATTAATCAGAACTGGGACATGGTGGTGCTTTGTTAGGTGAGGTTATCCTTCTCTGATATGTTGAGGGTACCCATTTTTGGCTTTAATTTTTCGCCGACCTTTTTTCTTTCTCTTATGTCTTAATTTTTTTCATTAAAAAAAAGAAGATGAAAGCCAAATCATATAACTATGAAGCAAAATATACAGGGCAAGAAAAAGTGAGACAAAATCTCTAGAGAATAACAAGACACATGAATAAGTTTAACAGAGAATACTTGCCTGTGGTTCCTTACTTCAACTGCAGCATTTGGATTACTGAGCATTAAAATGAGCCATTCAAGGTTCTCACGTATCATTTTTGCGGCATCAGCTGCTATATGGAAAGCATTATCACCTTCATCATCCTAAAATAGCAATTAAAGACTTTGTAAATAAAGGCAAGAAGAAGAAACCATGCAGAGGAAGAAGAATTTGACAAATCAGTAAGCAAATAACGCAAGAACTAATCAATAATGCCAACAGTTTTTTTTGTCAACCCAGTTTTCTTTTCCAAATCTGCTCCATCTTTTCGAGATAAATGTGATTCTTAATTTGACTATTATTCCAATTATAAATGTGATTCTTAATTTGATTATTATTCCAATTATCGATAAATAGGAATTATAGATTCTTTATAAACTTGGTGGCTTGGGCTTGGGCTATGTATATCTGCAAGGGGTTCATGCTCATGCTTAATTTAACGTCAAACTTCTGAAGAACTTTAATAGACATTTTCAAGTTCAGCTCAAGCTTCATCTTGGTTAAGCAAACAAGTCCCAAAATCTAGCAACATTTCAAGCTTGAAGATTGACCTTGTTGATAATCTAATTATTTTTACTATTAGTAGTTAATGTATACCTTCGCTACCAGCCTAAAAACACTTGTTCACAAGCATAAGCAATTCATCAATAGCTCTTATTTACAAAATTGTTTGTGTATTTTTGGCTCACTAAGACAAACTAAGATCCACTTCATTCAACCTTGACTTGTTTATCATTTGTCATTCAATTTAGGCCAACTTGTACAATAATTAAAAAAAAAAAAAACATAAACAAACTTCCATCAAATCACGTGCACTGATAACAGTTTGATCTGTCAGCAGGAGTATTCATTTCATGTTCTCAATCAATTAGCAACGACATATTAGTTTGAGTATTTTCAACTATTATGATTAACTATTTCGTAGTGGGCTGCTGGTTCACCATCTTTATAATTATTCTTATTACTAGTTCAAGCAATTTCATGTATCTTATCAAAGAAAATAAATGGAATCTGCAACAGCAAAGCAATAAAAAAAGGTAGCACATTGAATCAAAACAATATAAAAAGAATCAAATTCACCTAGCACTATAAATCAAACAAAAGAAGAAGTATGCTGTTCAAAGCAACAATAGAAAATACATGAGAGCTAGAATATAGGAATATACAGCAACCAAGCATATGCACTAAGTTGCTTCACATTTGAAATAAATACAATTTTCACTAAACATCTGATTGAACACTCCGTCACCAAAGTTACATCTAAAAGCAAGGAAAAGAGAACCTGCAAATTACAATTCGCCCCAGCAGATAAAAGCAACCCAACACATGACTTCGCTCCTCTGGCCAATGCTACATGAAGGGGTATTGTATTTTGCACATTTCGGATGTTCACATCCACTCCAGCATCAAGAATAATCTATTTAACATTTGGGCAGATAAAACATATAGTACATAAAAATAATAATAGTAATAATAAATAAAATAAAATAAAATAAAAAAATCCAAGGTGTTTATATCTTTCAGCAGATGCTAATAGGGAATCGGTTACCAGAGTAGAAAATATTATTCATGTCAAGTAGGAGGAAAAGCATATGGCTTACTTTGACCAGCTCAACATCATTAGCCATTGCAGCAATATGCAAAGCTGTTCGTTGCTGGGCATCTTGTGCAGTTGGATCTGCCCCAGCAGCAAGCAATATTCGAACCAATTCTCTACCCTCTGCAAGTAAATATACAAAATAATCAAATTATATGCTCACTGCACTAAACAGAAGAATTTTAAACGATAAAACAGAAAAATGAGGGACATGATTAGTAATTCCTTTCAAATATCTGAACATTTGAAGCACAAGCCCTTCCCGTAGGTCAGAATAGTTGGGGAAATACAAGCTTGTACCCCCAAAACCATAAGACGTCTACACTGTTATACAAATTTTATTTGGATTTGTAGGACACATCCCTGAAACTGTTACAAGTCAAATGTTCAATAAGGTTATTCAACTGCTAAAAGACACTTTTTAAGACATATAGAAGCAAAAAAGATGAGTAGTTAATAAGGATAAAACAAAATTACTTCAATGGATCACTTGTCCAGAAGATTGTAGACAACTTCGTAGTGTCCAAATATGGTTAAACAAACTCAATTGGGTTAATATAAACTAAAACTGTACCATAATTCATGTAGTTACTGGGATTTGATTACAAGCTGTAAAGGGTAAAAAAAACACCCCGCATTTTTTAGACTTTTTGGTCTTAGAACCTTTATTTGCATCAGTCATAAAGAAACGAATCAATTTAGAAGCACCAAAATTAGCTAGAGAAGTAAAATAAATAAGAATGAAAGGAAGAAAAAGGTTTATAGAATTACTAAGAACATTTCTGATAGTCAATCATCAGTTATGCAAGTGCCATTCTAAGATTTTAAGCATTACCAACTTCATGATCTTTCTTCAGAGCAGCTGCCATACACAGTGCTGTGCCAACAGGGGTGGGAATGTCAATTGCATCAGCAATTTCTTCTGGAGATGCAACTTCAACCCACCTTTTAACAACTGCCACGTTCCATGTTGCTACGCACAAATGCAACGGTCTGCAGCATAACATTTAGATCTACAGCATTAGTGAAAGGAAGGTAAAGAAATAGTGTCTATATTCAGCTTGTTAACAAGGTTGGAACAAGATGGAAGCCCTCAAAACAATATTATTTATAAGCTTTGCCAAGTTACCACTTAACCTAAAAGCTTATGCTGAAATTTACAGTCAGAGCTCAACAATAGCATTTAACCTTTATTGTTTTAAGCCTCTTCACTGGCAATTGCAGGTGGATCAGACACAACTTTTTCTTTTCATTAACAAACACAACTTATGCGAAATGGGAATAACAAAAAAAAAGAATTCTATACTCACGTCAAATTTTTGGAATTCAGAACAGCCATTGATCTACAACCGCCATTTTCCAATATAACAAGAGCACAATCTGTGTATTTCTTGGCGACAGCTCTGTGAAGTACAGATTCACCCTCATCATCTACTGCATTGGGATCAGCTCCAGCCAATAGCAACTCCTGAAGGTTAAATATTTGTCAACATAGGCCTTAGAAAACAGCCCCACCCACAACAACCATCCACCTCTTCCCCCCCAACCCAAAAAAATAAAAAAGAACACTATATCTAATCAACTGAAGACTTACACGCATGCAATCAGGTTGGCCATGGTATGCACAAACATGAGCAACAGATGGACCAACGCCTTCCCTCAATCTAGATCTAACATTAGCACCTCTTTTGATAAGAGCGTGAACACATTCTGGGGATCCAGCTGCCAGAGCAAAAACAAGCGGAGGATCACCATCTTTGTCCAAAACATCCACATTTGCCTCCGAATACTCCAGTATAGCCTCAACCAAATCAACACTACCACGTCTACAAGCCAAGTGAAGGGCAGTTTGTCCACCAGCATTTTGTGCTTCTAAAAGTGAATAAATTGAGCTGCAGGCATTTCCAGATGCATTTTTCGCAAGCAGATCTCTACATAAACAAAAAAATGGGTAAAGAAGTTAGAAAGTTCAGATTTCCTGACTAGAGAGCTAGTATGAGCAGGTATGCACCAAAGTGGACTAACCTAACACCACAAACATTCCCTTCGGAGACAAGTTGATGTAAATGGCAAGGATTGTCCTGAAAAGCTTCCAAATCAGACTGAGGAGATGGCTCTGTCACATTTGATTCAGAATATTTGGTAAAGCCACTGTTTCACACATACAAAAAGTGACATTTAATACTATGTCAAGCAAACTATAAAGGTTGATTCTCTCTGTCTTACACATACAGAAATAAAAGCACAAAAAAGCATATGTGCAAAAAACATAAGAATTAGGGTTAGTTCACCAATAATCTTATTGAGATTCTGATCAGACTCAGACTTGGCATTTGAAGTACAAGTGACACATCGTAATTTTTTTTTTTTTTTAATATATAAGAAGCATGATAAAATTATATAGATAAAAGAGAGTACGTCAAAGGTCAAGTGAACCTGAGGTCCACAACAGTAGAAAAGGAACCGAAGAAATAAATAAATAAATAAAACAGCAGCTTCTCAATCCCTTTGAATTAAAAAAAAAAAGAAACAGTCACATTCATAAATTGCAAGTTCTTACGTATCAGGACTTGCAGGCGGACTCCGAGGAAGCTCTTGCAAATGGCGGAGGAATATTGCTAGCATTGCATTAAAAGTTGGTCTTTTTGCTGCCTTGAACTGCAGGCACTCACCAATCATCTTCCACAATTCCCGAGGTATTCCAACACCTACTATACTTGCATATTGTGGTGGTAATTTTCGAGTTTTTACAACAGCCCGATAAATTTCCTCAGCACTTAAACCAGCCCACCTGCCCAAAAGTGTGTCAACTTATATCACAATGAAATCATACCACAAATAAGCAAAACCAAAACAAGAAGAAATAAATTATAATAAAGATTTAAGTTACTCCACATACGGGATAGAACCTGTGCACATCTCCACCAATGTACAACCAAAACTCCAGGCATCTGATTCTGGAGATATACCAATTGCATCATCCCAAAACAAATTCAAAGACTTCTTTACTGGCTCCCATGCCTCGGGAGCAGTATAGTGTGGACTAAGCATTGTGCACTCCATGCATGAATGGATCCTTGAGGAATCACACTCTGGCCGAGCTTTACGACAAACAGCTTTCTTCAGAATTGCAGCAAGTCCATAATCAGAAACCACTGCTCGACCAGTTGCATCTAAAAGGAGATTGGATGGTTTCAGATTCATACAAGCAACACCAGCTGCATGGAGTTCGGCCACACCTCGTGCAACATCTGCCCCATATCTACAGTTGGAAAAGCAACATATCACCACAAGCCACAGCCAGCTAACATTTACCATCTTATTGTTACTTGAGTTGAAAATTATGTTTATGGTAAAGAAGCTAAACTCAACCGCATCCTCACAAACTCCATCATTGTTTTGAATAGCTACTTTAAAGAGTAATTATGCACAGGAAAAAAAAAAAAAAGAATCATCAATTCACATCTCAAAACTTTCACATGCTCTAACCCTGAAATATGTGGAGTTCGACAAAAAAAGAAAAATTGCCTAGTACAGTGTCTCTAGTAACCGGTGGTATTAAGTCTTCAACTGATTAAGACATAAATACCATTATGTTATCACTCTTATCTCAATCCACGATTGCGTCATTAACATCAATTCATCCAATATTAATGATCTTTCTCGATGTGTCCTAGCCCTCTCCTTGACATCAAAAAAATATATATTTATGGTAATCCATTCATCATGAAAAGGAAAAGATAGAAACTTAAAAAGATTTTATTAACAAACACTTTCAACTTTCTATAATTGAGTCTTTCGGTACTTGAAGTCTATATGTAACTCCGTCGGAGACAAAAGACAAGAATTGTAGCTGACCACGAGCCACAGCATGACCGTCGTAAGCTCAGAATTCAATGTAAGATTTGCGAGTGTGGACTTAAATAGATCAATTAAACATAACAACTTTCATAGCTATTTCAGCATGAAAAAACAAAAGGTGGTGTCATGTATTATTCGCTTCTGTATATTTTCCTGCTGAATACAGGAAAATTTCAAGAATTATGTATCCAATGATTTAATAAAATTTCAAATATAAATTTCCCACTTCCACATTGCTCTTTGGCAGAACTTCACTATTCACTTATTTGGCATCAGAGATATATTACTCTTATAATGTTGTTTGTTTACATCATAGTCTCAAATAATGATACAACAATGTGCGATGTAAAGCAACTTCCTGAAATAGTATATGCCATCTATTCTCCACCGGCGTTCATTAGAAAGCCCTCCATAAACGAGTTTTTTAATAATTTCCAATGAGGGAGTTATAGAAATTTATCCAAAAAATCAATGAGCTTTTTATTTTGTACTTGCATTCAGTTCTACATTCAATAGGTAGAAGAAAGAACATGATAAATCTTAGACATCAAAGTGTATAACACCACAAGGCAATTCATACATGATCCCCAATTAATATAGACAAATAGTAATTAAAAGCCAAGTAACACTATTGCTTCTCAACACTCCCAATATAACCAAGTTTACATATCTCCCCAAAATATAATTGAACCTACTGTGCATGCCATCCTTCCTCAGCTACTACCCATCAAGTTGCAACACGAAACCAGATATAAAATCTCACCCCGAATATCTAGATCTAAACCCTACCATAAACACTTAAAAGACAAAACCACAGGGAAAACATTACTTCCACCAAAAATCAATTTAAACTATAGACAAACTCACTACACAACTCAACATCAAATGACTAAACAAATAATTAACTTAAAGAACCACTAGAGATACCTTCTGATTTGCCAAACGCATCAATTCTCAGTACTCACTAACAAACTCGCAACTCGCAAATGCTCACAAATAGTTCACCATGTACCAATGTTGAACTCAAATATACAAACAAAATGGTCTCATTTAATTAAAAAAAAATGACAAAACCTTAGGATTTGTTCCAAAGTAAGCCTCCCTTCACTTCCCTGCATCGCCGACTGAACTGACCCAGCACACTTGTCCATAACAAGTCCCAGAGCGCCTTCCATTCTCAACACTCCATGAAATGTACACACGTTCCTACACCACATAGATGCTCTCCTCAGATTCTCCAGCTGTCCAATCACCCAATCAACTTCCATTTCTTCCCCGATCACCACTTTCTTCACAGCCACCTTGTGCCTGCACCTCCCTTGGGCACCGCGGATCGACGCCGCCCACACTTCCACCCCAGCCCTCCACCCTTCCCCTATCTTCCTCACTAATTTCACCTCGCTGTGTACTCCAACCTCGATAACTGGCCCGCAGGGGCCCGAACTCGATGCGTGGAACCCACGGCTACACCTCCCCGCCACTTCACCATCTTCGAAATTCCAATCGTTGTTCTCCGCGTCGTCCTCGTCGCGGTCGTCCTCATCGTCATCGTCGGTGACATCGCTGTCGAAATTGCTGCTTATGTGATTGTGGTTGGTGTTGGCGGAGGTGGCGGCGGCCGCGGAGAGGATGAGTGTGAGTACAGCAAAGTTCTTCCGGAGCGCGTTGACGGAGTTGCCGACAACGGAGACGTGACGACAACGGGGACAGGAGAGAGTGGTGTCCGTGGAGGCGGAGAACATTCTAGAAAGGCACTCCTTGCAGAAGCCGTGGCCGCATTGGAGAAGAAGCGGGACCCGCTCCTTCTCGTTGTACCGTGTTTGGCAAACGGAGCAACAGGGAACTTTCATTTTCATTTTCGATCGGGAGATCAAAAACGGCAGGGTTTTGGATGGAAGATTACAAGATCTTGAGCGGCAGCAAGGGCAGATCCATTCCAGGAAAGGAAAGGGAGAGAGAAATCAAGGGTTTTAGAGAAAAGGAAGAAAACTGTGAGAAAGTTGAGTTTGATAGATAAGAGTTCTATTGTTGTTTGTTGGGTTGGGTTGGTTTTGTTTTGTCTTCGCCTTTTCTTTCGCTTTTCGGTTTGGTTGAGTGCTGAAGCTGAAACTGCCGCTGCTGTCGCTGCCTTCTGTTGTGCTTGAGCTGGCTAAGTGCTTTGCTTGATAGCACATATGAGTCCGATTGTTGTGAGAGTTGGGATTTGGGACTTGGACTTGAAAGAGATTATGGGAAAATTGAGAAGTGGAGTGAAAGATGAAAATACACTATCTAATCTATATATGGGAAAAAGGGGGAGAGCTTTTTTCAATCTAGGCCGTCCATGTTGAACTTCAAAACAAATGTTACACATTTCTTATCCTGTCTACCTTCTACATGTACTTTTTTTTTTTTTTTTTAGGTAGTTTGAGGAATCACATTAATAATTTGCAAGTAATTGAATAATGAATTTTGTAAACATGTTTACTTTTCTGTCGGTTTAAAGATACTATCATTTTAGGTAAATTAATTAGATTTAGATGGTGAGGGAATAAATTTTAAAATATATATATATTTTGGAAGTTTCGAAATATCTATCTGAGGACTTAGAGATAATGTTGTTTTGAAATGAGTCATATTGCTTTCGTATAGCTTGAAAGTAGAAAAAGCAAGTAGCCAACTTATTTTATAGTATTGGTTCTCTCTATATGCGTAGAGGAGAAAAATGAAATTCAAAATTTTCCATCATAAACATGCAATTATTCCAAGGATTACATGGAGACCAAGTAGGATTATAGGACTTGAATAGTTGCGTAGAATGTTAAGTTAAAACCAAATAAAATGAGCAAATTATCGTAAATAAATTATCTATCGTTGAAGTGTTTAAAGAGAATCAAGTCACACATCTTTTTTATTTTAATTTAAGATTTTTTATTTCTTACTATTTTTGAAATCTTGAAAAATTGATAAAATAATTAACTACTTCAATTTTAAGTTTTATAATTATTATTGTCGCCTCATTTGGTTATCGAGATTGCTCTCTAAAAACCATAATAGAATAACAAGGTTTATGAACATGAAAGGCAAAGCCACCACGAAGACTATTTCATAATAGAATGATCGCTTTTCCTACATCAATTTTATTGAAAGTTATCGGACATAAAAATTACACTTTGTTAGATCACCTCTAAGGTGTCATAAATGACTCTCACTTCATAGATTCCTAGGTGGACAAAGAGTTATGAAATCCTTTGTGCGTTAGACGCATGTATGCATTATGGTCAATCTCTCATTAATTTCCTTTTGAATGAAAGCCTTTCTCTCAATTTTTTTTTTTTTTTTTACACTATTTAGAGTCGGCAGCTTTGATTATAATTTCCAATTGTGGAGGTTCAACCTTCTATAATCATGATGTTCGATTATGACATTTGGATAGCAACAATGGTAAGTGTTAAAAACTTACCACAAGCTAAAGCTAAAGGTAGTTTTTTCCCTTTCTTTCGAGAAATTGACTGAAATTAGGTCTAATAATGTGTGATTGTGTGACTCTAAAACCCCTTTTTTCTATATTTAATTAAGCTTGCTTTTTGTACTTATATGATGATTGTTTTATAATCCATGATAATAAAAATCAAGTATTGAAGGTTTTGTTAGTATGAATAAAGGTTGGATAAAATATTTGTGTTGATGCATAGTCCGGGGATCGCTTCACAAAAAAGAGGCGCTTCGCTAGCTTGAAATGGATGCAAGTAGGAGTTGCTAATTTGTTGTCCTTTGCTGTTTGGTGGGTTGATTTGAAAGCTGTTTCTCCATCAGAACACTCCTCATTCATGGACCTTCTTACCCATGTAAGCCCAAGCCCAAGACTAAGGCGGAGACCAAGCCAACTGGCCCAAATCAAACCACATCTACATTTCTTCCACCTTCGACCTCTCAGGACAGCTAAACATACCAGACAGAAACCTTGTTTAGATACAATAATCCCAAGTACAGCCGACATACCTTGTCACTCTCAGTTGTCATACCAATTAAATACATATGTATTATTTTTCTTGTTTATCAGTCCTAACAACTAATATAATTGATAGTTTTAAAATCGAAAATATATTCAAGAAGAGTATTATTATTGACACAAATGATAAATATTAGAAGGGTACATAAAATTATATAATTAAAGAATGAGATGATATATAGCATTAGTTCGATTGTTTGATTAGAATATTAAGATGACTCTTATTAACTCAGAGCTAGCTCCTGCGCTTCAGTCCAGTGATGCATAATGTCTCTTATCAGTGCTCTCTCTGCGCAACTAGCTTCTGTTTAAGTCACTGAACTTGAAGAGGTGGCTGCAACTTGGGTTTTGCTCCTAAGATTCAAATGTATGGTCGCATAGATCTTAATTCCTCTCGTGCTCCCAACATAGTCTTCCAAATGGACCCTCAACTCTTTTGATTTTAAAGCTAGGACTGGTCAACCATGTACTGCTTGAAAAACGGTCGTTTGATACTAGCTACACAATGCATGGGAACTTCCTAATTTCTAGTCGATCGAATTCTATTTCCTTTTCCGAAAATTATGCATTTAAGGAAATCGGATTGCAGCTTGATTGGTTGACTCGATTACGCAGAGATTGTTAGATTCATATATATAATTGGCAGCTTGAATAATGTGTGTATTTTTTTTTTTTTTAAATTAAATAGATATTGGCTGGGATGTATATATGTAGCCTGGCCTAGCTTACTATTGAACTAACATATATCAGTTAATTTCTAAGTCTCATATTGGACTATTGTTCATGTGCTACATATATCCATTTAATTTCGATTCTTAAAGTTTGGAGATAATTTAATTAACTAACTCGATCAAAATGAGATATATAAACAGGAGAGATTAATATATTTGATCCAACTTGGCATATTAAATACACATATATTCCATCCATTTGCAATGTTGTTTCCTCGTGACAAAGCTTTGGATCATTCGATCAATAACAAATTAAAAGGGACCGCGTGCATGGTTTTGCATGCCGCTTTCTGTGGGCTTCAAATTTATAATTACACAGGCACAGAAGACATAATATATGATATTAATCAATTCAATTGTCAAATTTATCTTTTCAATATTGTCCATGAAACTAAACCTATGTGATTGATAGCTTTGAAGTCTGAACAAATTAAAGCTTGTCATTTATAAAACAATGGATTATATCTTTAGTAACGATAACTTTTTGTTCGTGATTTTGGTAAAGTTTCCATTAAAAGTCAATTTGCATAATCGAAATGCCAAGTTCTCAATATATAATTTTCTTCATACACGATCTGATATACAATAATTTTTTGAACAAATCGTACCTAAAATGCCGTCTAAAAACTACTTTGACACAACGAAAGTACGTAGTGGACCGAAGGACTCAAAAAATAATAGCTTCTACATTAGGATTTTAAAAACATTTTATGGAAACACAAAAATTAAACAATGAGGGCGCATGCAAATCAAAGTTGGAAAAAGGGTGACAACAACTATTATATAATTACAATAATATAATATAAAGGTGTGGTGATAATATCAACACAAGATGCTAGTATTCCAAAAATCTAAGATCTAGAAAGCTTTCCCTTTCCGGAGGCAATAAGTTAATTGGAAGGAAGGATCAACTTGTTGCTTGGACAACTCTTTGTAGTATTTTTCTATTAAATGCTTGGGAATGCTATGACTCTATAGAAAGAACTTTGAAGGTTTTTGACAAGGAACTAACGGTCTTATGCAAATCATGGAAAAAAAAAATTAAATACCATTTGAATTTTTCTCTCTTAATTTCTACAAATTATAATATATTATTACCATCTAGAAGATACATATATAATTTAATTTATTTTCATCCAAATAGTACTAGAACATGCATGGGATTCTATAAACTTTTTTTCTTCCTCCCATACAGTAATGTAACAGGATCCAGAATTTACTAAGTTTATAATCAACCAATAATGATATGCCACAATTTATTGAATGGATGACCCAAACACTCATTAATAGTGATGTAATAAGATGTCCTCCAAGTGCATGCATCTATTAAAAAAAAATTTCACAAAAATACCTTGAAAATTTTCAATATAATTCACTTCAAGTTAATCCTATATGCAGTAAGAGTAAACAATCTGTTAATGAAGCACTTTTTTCACAAAAGCACTGCATAGTTATATTGGGTGCAAATGGCTTTTAACTGCTTGTGAGTTCTAGCTTTATGAAGAAAATATCAAACTCCCAACACAATATAAGGGAAAGAACTTAACTCATCAATTAGATTGAAGAAGAAGAACTTAACTCATCAATTAGATTGAAGAACTTTATTATATATTTATAATCTAAGCTAAAGAGGATAAGATATACATATAATGACTCGATCGCTGTATATATATAAGAACTCTTGAACACAAAAGAGTTAATTTATACAAGAACAAGATTTACACCGAATCAAAGCTTTTAAATGCATGATGATCCAATTGAAAAGACTCACTACTACTGAATAGATTTGAAGTAAACATTCCCAAGAAACTCCCTTCTCTGTGAGGCATAAATACATCATCAAACGACATCTCCATTTCAGAGCCAGAGATGGAGGGAGATTGATCACTTAAGGAGCTCATCAACTGACTCTCTGTTGACAGTACTGCTGATCCATCAAAATAATACTGATCGTTCACTACTCCTGCATCCTGATCGTCAGCAAGCTGCAGCTTAGGAGAGTTTTTAGTATGGTCAACGTCGCCGTTATTGAAACACGGGGCGTTGGCGGCGTCGGAGTCTTTGCCGGTGAGTTCTTGCACAAGATCCCTGAACTTCGAGGCACAAGTCTTGACCTTCATAGGGCTTGATATGTAAACAACTTTGACAGCTTCTTTGCACCTTCGCTTGTTTGATTGTTTCTTCATCTTCGCGATCTTCTTCGTTTGTTGAACACCAAGTACATCCATACAATAATTGATGAACAATGAAAATAATGACCAAAATGTAAGTGGCTAGCTAACTTTTTATAAGGTACGTACGGGTGAGAACGGATTTTCCCGGAAAGTGATAAGATTGGAAAAATGAAAGAAAACGTTAAGCTTTGATTGAGCCAATAGAAGGCTGCAAGAAACTAAAGATTAGAAGATTCTCTCGGGAGGCTTAGATGACCCGCAATCTCATAGGTTATTGGTGACACCTATGTTTGAAATCGATTACTGTTCATTGTAACTAGAGGGGATTGGATAAAGCACGTGCGCAGTCGTCTATGACTTGGAATTTCCTCGACGAACAACTTGAGTTAAGAAATAATAATTTAAACCTATACGTGGCTTCATAATGGCCCTGCTTTTGGTTCTTCTTTTTTTCTTTGTCAAAGTTACCCGTATCTTTTATAGTTATCTTGAAGATATTTTGTATTTTTTTATCCTAATACAATATTCGGATTTAATATTATATATTTAACTGACATGAATGGTATGTAGCGTATGATGGAGATGTGAAATGAACTTAATTATACATAGTTTGGACAATTTGGATGACCGTACATATGATATAGTGCCAAATGGTTATCTTAGAAGATTGGAATTTTGGGAAGTCCATCCTGCAAAATATTTATAATATCTTAAATATATATTTGGAAATATTTCAGATAAAATCATTCCAATTATATTTTCGAAAAACAAATATTCACATGAAAATATAATGAAAGGAGAAACCTATTTTGCTCGCATGCAATGCAATGCTAGTCAAACTGACACAACAAAAATGAAAAAACCATCAATCTTTGTCTTGGTAACGCAGTCACAGGAAACTTATCACCTTCGTATCCGAGTGTGGCACCATCTGAACCGTTGGTTGAATTTAACAATGGATGTGGTGACCATGCATCAAGCTGACGTCTAAGTGCGACGTCGGTTTTGTTGACTTCGCATAAAAAGTTAATTCTCGTTGGGATCTTCCTATAAATTTTTTCTTTTCAATATTTGTGGTTGGTTCTCATCACTTCAGGTCTCTGTTTAGTGTTCACACTACCTCCATGGCTCCGCCCAAGCAAACTCATTTATTATCTTATCATTATTTTTATTTATATAAATTGATTATAATATAATATCATATAATATTCTTATATTTTAATCTAATATCAAACAGAAAGTAAGTTTATTATTTTTATCAACAAATCCTTTAAGTTTATTTTTTTTTTTACTCAACTATTAATTTGAACACAAAAAAATATATATTTACCACAATTTAAATTTTTTTCCTTAATTTTAAAAAAGAAAAATACAAAAAATATAAATTTGTTTATTATGAGAGTAAAATTTATTTATTTTTATTTATTCTTTTTTTTGTGTTAAAATTAAGAAATTAAATTTTAGTAAGGACAAATATATATATTTTTGGGTTAAAACTAACAGTTGATTAAAAAAAGCAAATCTTAGGGGTTTAGTTGACAAAAATAGTAAACTTACTTTCTGTTTGAGACTAGATTAAAACATAAAATAACTATTTGATATTGTCTTAATTGGTTATTCATCGTCTTTTTATTCTTCCTAAGGTTTTCAACTTTAATTACTTTATCTTTCACCGTCACACACTAATAAGAAAACTCGTTATTTAAAAGGCATAAATAATCTTCTTGTTCGCCATGTTGTCCGAGGTTTTATCATTTCTTCTATTTGATGTTGTGACTAAAGAAACAGATATGTGAGAGATTGTTGGATGGAACAATGCTAATTATTGTTTGCATTGATAACTCTTCAAATATGGTTGAGTGTAATGCTATGAAATTTGAAGGTGCTGTGATAGTTAAAGTTGAGAGAAAACCTTAACAAGATTACCTTCACAATCTTTTTTCAGGGTTTAAGTAACATCGAAAACACATCTACTTAGTTGAAGAAATCTTCCATAAACCTTATAAACTTTTTTTTAGCCTAAGTTTTATAAACTAATTTATGACCAAATTTGCTTACTTTCATGGATTTGTTTTTAAACTTCATACAACACCCAAATCACATTTGCTTAGTTAAGAAATCCCAAATTTTATAAACTAGTTTAAAATCTCTTCCACACTATGACGTGTAATTTGAATGAGGTTTAGAATAATCATGAGGTGATTGAAGTTTCTATTGGTTCCATATATTTTTTTAAGACATTGATTTGTTATATCTATCGACATTTTTGGATAACTCTCGAATTTGTTTCTAGCTTCACAAAATAGTTATCCATAAAAAACACAGTTTACTTAGTTAGAAATAACTCAAACCTACTAATTAAACCTTATAAATTAGTCAAGAACCTTTATTCCATCCAAAACATGTTCCTTAGTTGATAGAATCCAAGCCTTATAAATAAATTAGTCAGAAACCTTATTAATTGACATGAGATGGGATTGTATATATTCATTTTTTTTTTTGTTAATCATAGTAGTGGGTTTTAATTTTTAATTTTAAAATAATCTTAATGGAGAAAAGAAACAAATAATCACGATGTATTGCTGGCGGCGGCACTACTACCACTTGGCTTGGGGCTGTGCTTGTATGGTTGTATCCAATATTCATTTTTTTATTGTTGGTAAAGAAGGTTTTGTCCAGCACGTTTAGATACTGTCGAGACTGATTGAAGTTGAAGGGGGAAGCATGTGGGCCTTTTTAGGCCGGACCAGCTGCAAGGATGGGCCTTAGGTGGGCTGGGCTTTCAATCCACTAGAAGTCTTCGAAATTTGTTTTGACTTTAAATAGCACAGTAAAATCGGGGCTCAGGTAAAAAAACAGAAGTGTGGCCATCCGTACCTCAAACTTTTCGGACATGAGAGGCGCGTTGTACTAGAAATGTTAGAACGTGAAATAACAGAATCAACAACACGTGGCAAAATCAGAAGAGTACAATGATTTTCCATCGGAGGTTTCAACTGCAGAAGATCGCAGCTCACCTCACTTGTTACTGACAGTAAACAAGATTGGCTGTATTGTTACTGTGTCAGTATCTCTGACACAGTTAACAGCGAGGAAATATTAAAATAAAAACATTTTTTAAGAACAAAACCAATTCATGTCAAAGGCCAAAGCACTGAGGATTAGAAAAAGTTATTAAAAAATCATTAGTCCTTGGAAAGTGGAAGATTTCTATACAGAAGAAGACGTCTAGAGATTGGAATGATCATCTTGTCACTCTCTTTCTAATCCAATATACAAAAGTAAAGTAATTTTTATCATCATCATCATCGTCAATCATCATCATCAACAACAAGAACAAACCATATACCAGGTGGGTTTCACTTCAAACTTTGGTTTCGGCTGTGCTATGCCCGTGAGTGAGGCAAGTTAATCATGTGCTGAATGATGAAATGAGTGCTGTTTACTTCAACTCAAAAAGAGCTTCGAAGTGGGTTTTTTTTTTTTTTTGGGTGTTGTTGCTGATTTTGACATCTCGGTATTGCTCGAAGAGGTCAAATTTGTTTGCTGTATATTAGTATAGGTGAGTTTGATTTTGGGAAGCTCCTGTGATGGTTTTCTTTTTTTTCTTTTTGGATTTTTTCTAGATTTTGGATTCTGGGTATTGTTTTCTTGGTGAATTTTTATTTCTGGATGTTAGGTTAGGCAAGTTTTTGATATTTGATAGCTGTACTAATCAAGGGTTCTTAATTTTTGGGTTTAGGACTATAGAGTTTGATCTTTGAAGCTGCTTTATGCAGGGTTAAGGTTGGAAAATTGTGATCTTGAAAAGTTTCTGAAATTAGAGGTTTCGTGCTGTGCTTTTTTGATTTGGTTTATGATTATTACTTAGTTGGTTTCGAATTTGAGCATTTGCTACAATAGGTGACTTTGATGTTTAGTGGCCCTTGTGTAAAGGGAATTTAAGTGATCTATTGTTGATTCTGTGTCCATGATATGTATCGGGTTAGTGCAGTGCAGCTTTATTCGCGATCTTTTAAGAGGTTTATACTCGGACGTTAATCTAATTAGTGATTGTCCAGCTTTTTTGGATTTTAGCTTCGTGGTGTTGTTGAGCTGGCGACTTAAAATATATGTACTATATATATGTATATATATATGTTAGGTGGGATAGGTGCTGCTAATGTATTAATCTTTACTGCTGCTGTAAGAAGAGGTATAGTGTGTTCCTTACTTGGTTCTGGCAAATGGATCGTACAGGATTTAAATCTGTGTAGGGATTTTTAGAGGCTGCAAATTTCTTGTGTTTTATGTTTAATTTAACTTCTGGATACCGTGGGTTCAATGTCAAAATTTCTTATATCAGTGGATTTTCATCTTTCAGAACTCATATATATTCATACTTTTCTCTTTGCTTTCTCTAGTTATTTTAGCTGGTCGAAGAAACGAATTTTCTGAGAATGTGGTATCTTTAGGTTGCGTTTCGAGGGCAGGGAATTCTTATTTGTTTGAGGGAGAGTAAGGAAGTAATAATGATGTTGATGCATGGAGAGTAGAACATTGAGGCCTGCAGCAGAAGATGAGAAGGAAGCAGCCAACGGGATGCCGAGCTTTGATTCTCAATTGCCCATTTCCAACACACTGTAAATTTCCTCTTTAGTCTTTCTCCATTTATATTTATATTTTTGTGTGTGTGCATATAATCTTTCCTATTTTCTACATGAGAATGAAGTCTCCCATTTTCTACATGTAAAATATGTGGTGACTACAATTCATAGAGACTTTTATATACGTGATATCCCCTGTGCCTTTATACTGAAAAACCATTTTCATGTAAGTCATTTCTGCCTTGGAAATTCTAATTAGAACTGTCTCTAGCCAATTAGGTTTCTGAGCTGACACTTGAACTGTTTGTTATCCTTTACTTTTCAAACTTGTCTAAAAACATTTTTATTCTAAGGATACACAAATTTTCCATTCCAAAACATGAAGATGTTTTGGACTAAAAGGTTTGATAATAAAGCTGCATTAAACTTCTCAACAAATACACTTAGGCATTGATGTTGAACTTAGTTTGCTGTAACTGGTATAGAATTAAATATTACATTGTACAAAAATTCGGTGTTAATTTTTCTTTTAATTTGGTATGTATTTGCATATGACTAACCATATAGTTTCTGGTTCCACATAAATCTATAAAAGTACTATGGCTATGATATTTCTATTTTGCATTATTCTATGTTTTGATTATTATGAGTCATTGTTTTGATGATTTCATTACATAGTAGATTTTTTTTTAATTCAAGGGTATTTGTTTCTTTAAAAGCGTTTGTTACCTGCAGTTGTTATTTTGTACTTTGTACTTAATTTTTAATGAAGTGTGTCTTTCAGTTGTACAGAGGGTAGCACTATCAATACTTATCGTGTTTCTGATTTTGGGGCATTTGAGCAATCTGTTGGGTTTCGCTTAGAGGATGCTGTCAACCTGAGTGGAAGTAAGTATCAGTCAAACCAGTCAACCAACTTTTAGTGATTAGTTATAAAGCAAGCATGAGTCTGCATTTTGTATTTTTCATCTAAGAGGAGTACTATATTAGGCACAAGTAATATCTTGCTGATGCATTATAATTTTTGTTTGTTTTTGTTTTGGTTTACCAAACTTCCATTAAGTTTGTTCTGTTATTGGATAGAAATATTCGGCAAATAAGAAATTAGTCTGTCATTTTTCAGATGATAGCATTGAATGCCTTGCTCTCTCAAGAGATATCAAAATAATCGTGGATATAAGTGCAGTTACTGTTGGGAATTTGATTTTTGTAAATGTGGTGAATGAATATTTAAATTGATGATAGGTATTGTTCAATCTATATTTTTGGCTTGGGTATTTCTGACCAACAGAATTAGCACCAGATCAAGAGTTGGCTTTATTGATGTAGTAGTATTGCATTCCATTTTTCTATTGAAAAATTGCTACTGTTATAATCGATTGATGCATCTCATTTTCTCCTATCTCTAAGAAAGATCTATATATGTGGCTCTGTAGATACTGTGATTAATTCAACCAAAGCAGTTGGCCGAGCAGTTGCTTCCGATTCCCTTCGTATTGGCACTTTTGACAAGGTGAATTTCATGTTTCCTGTTAACCAATAAAATTTAACTCTTGAAGTTCATATATTTTGTGCACTGTGCACTAACTTTCTTTCTTTTTTTTTTTTTAAATAAAATAAATTTGTTTAACAAAACAGTCACCATCTTTATTTAACATAAATCCTTCTACCATCCAAGTGGAGTCTCAGAGGCTGCCGTTGGAAAAGAGTCAACAAGCAAATCTGGTTTCTATTTCCAGTGGTAATACAGAAAACTGGGGAGAATCTAATATGGCTGATGCTAGTCCTAGGACTGATATCTCTACTGATGCGGACACAGATGATAAAAATCAAACGGTGATGTCTCTTTAAGTTTTCTGTTGCTGTAATATTTCTGAAGTTCTTGTTCAAACAGTGCTATTTATCAAATATTCTCGCTCACAACTCTAAACTTATGTGAAATTAGATTTTCGCACTTTTCAGTAACGTAGAGGATTATTTAGTATTTTATTATATATTTTTCCATTCTCAATATAAATGTTGGTGTAAAATGATATTGGTGATAATCTAATGTATCAGCTCTATAATTCTGCAGTTTGATAGAGGTCAATCTACTGGTGTTGGAGCATCTGATTCTAGTGACAGATCAAAAGAAAAATTGGATCAGAAGGTGATATGATTATTTTAATTACATGGATTATAATTGAAGTCTTACATGCTTTTGTTTGATGGTCATCTTTTGCTTGATTATTCTTGGCAGACTCTTCGTAGGCTTGCTCAAAATCGTGAGGCTGCTAGAAAAAGTCGATTGAGGAAGAAAGTATGTGTATTCTCTGCTGTTGGAAATTAGCCCTCTTTCTTATATTTTAACTTTTGAACATTATTGGATAACTCATTAGATCAATAGGAGGCAATTAGCTTCCTCTTTCTTTTTTATTAATTATCCTGCCGTAAGAGAGGATTAAGGTGTAGTTCCTTGGTCTTGACTTTTATTCTTTACTGTATTTCGTTTTTTGTGCTTCCTTTTAGTAAATGATTAGTAATTCTATCTGCTCTTTCAAGAAACATTCACATGCACATTTGCTAGAGGCCATGAATCGCATATTGTCACATGAATGTGTTACCTTAGTACTTTAGGTAGCAAATGTTCAATAAGCTCCTTTTTTTTTGGTGAATATGTGATGATTTTTACCTCCTTTTGGTAAGAATCATCATCTGATGTTTGGCAATGGAGCATGTCTTGTTTCTTGTGGCTGACTTTTTATATTCTCCTCTATTTAGTTTGCATCCCTTCTTGTTTTGCCTGTAGGCATATGTCCAGCAGTTGGAGAGCAGTCGTTTGAAGCTGACTCAACTTGAGCAGGAGCTTCAGCGAGCACGACAGCAGGTACAATTTGGTATTCTTAATTAACATGCTGCTTAGTGCATTTGCTTTTGCCTTTTTATTTGTACTTAAATCATTCTTTTTTTGAGGTGCCCATTATTTTTACTTTTTCTCTTTTTGATTCACTTGTTTAGGGAATCTTCATATCAAGCTCAGGAGACCAAGCCCATTCTATGAGTGGAAATGGTAATCTGTCCTTTCGCTATCTGAAGAAATGAATATGTCCTCTAACACTCCAAATTTTTTCAGACTTTTGGTTATTACAAGAGAATATTAAACATAAGTAGCCTTTCTAATTTAAAAATGGTATAGAGAGTACATCTCTCCAATCATGTACCGTGATTCATATATCACATGCATGATCTACAAGTTACATGGTTGACCTAAAAATGGGTTCTCTTCACATTTTAATTACTCTTGTTGCCCCTCTAATTTACATTTTATGTGTTAATGTTCTACTGCATTAGCTATTCTTTTGCTGATGGGCTCCTGGTAGACGCTGGCAATTAGGCATGTATTAGAAGAGAAAAACCCATAAATATACAAGTGAAACTGACAGTTCATTCTGGGCAACAGGGTACTAGGGTGATCGACTCATAACCATGAGCGTGTACATGACAGGGTATCTGTACAAGATTCTATTCACTTTCCTGCGTTGTTGTGGCCAAAAGTAAAATTTAGATGCATTTATCTTTCCATCGGATCAAGATCCTCTACTGATATGATTTTCACCTGAACAAAATGCGAAAACATGATTAGTGGTTTATAGATGATAAATTAAAAAGGAAAGAGAATGTAATGAATCTTAACCCCTCATGGATAATAAAATCCACCTTGTAAAAGATCTGAAAAAGCTTAGGAAAGTTCAGATCAAGAGAGGATCTTTAATTCCTTTCCATCAGGTGGTAATATTTGTATGAATTTATTTCATGAGGTTGACTTTGTTGTTCAATGTTCCTTTCAGGGGCCATGGCATTTGATGTAGAATATGCACGGTGGCTTGAAGAGCATAACCGACAAATCAATGAGCTTAGATCGGCAGTTAATTCTCATGCAAGTGATACAGAGCTTCGTATTATTGTTGACGGTGTAATGGCTCACTATGATGAAATTTTTAGGCTGAAGGCCAATGCAGCCAAAGCTGATGTTTTCCATTTGTTGTCGGGCATGTGGAAAACACCTGCTGAGAGATGTTTCTTGTGGCTTGGTGGTTTTCGTTCATCTGAGCTTCTCAAGGTGAGGTCATTGTGATCTTAAAATATTTTCTGTTTTCTGATATATTTCTGAATAATGTGATTGAGAAGGAAGAAATCATGAAGAATTTAAACTCCAAAATTTATTTATTTTCCTTTTCTGCTTATTTCATTAGTATTTCGACTAAGTGATGCTGAACCTTATTTTGCATTGAAATTTGCGTGGTAACAACTAAAAGATGGCCTTTTCTAAGGTTGGTCATAGGAGTCTGTCATAAGCACATAATGTACTGATCAATAATTACACTCTTTTTATTTGGAAGTTAAAACTTTGAAATGGATTTTTATTATGGAGAAGATTTGATTTCATGGATGTTAAAATAATTAGGAAAAAAAAAAAAATGAAAATAGGTGTAGCATGAAGTTGGGCCCAATTGCTGATGTGCATGTGACGGACTCAGAGAGAGGGGGAGAGTTCTATAAGTGACAGTACCTTATTATAAGTCTGGATGGCATCTGGTCATTAATTAATGTGTGGATGTGGAATCCTCTTTGTTAGATACTTGTAGATCCACACATGCGCACTCTCCATGTTAATGCTAATGTCTGGAAATTGGTGTTGTATTGTCCTATTCTTAAGTTCATGCTTCGTCTTTTGAACTGATATGTAAATTGTTATGGTGCCAGCTTCTTGTGAATCAATTGGAGCCTTTAACGGAGCAGCAGCTTGTTGGCATTGGCAACTTGCAGCAGTCCTCGCAGCAGGCAGAGGACGCATTATCTCAAGGGATGGAGGCATTACAGCAGTCCCTCGCAGAGACATTGTCTAGTGGTTCTCTTGGCTCCTCAGGTTCATCTGGGAACGTGGCAAACTACATGGGGCAAATGGCCATGGCCATGGGAAAGCTGGGGACTTTGGAGGGGTTTATTCGGCAGGTAAATATTTCTTTTTGTTTCTGGGCTCATATCTGAAATTTTGTATCTTAGAAAGATTGCAGAAAACCATTTTATCTTATTTGAATACTGATTTATTTTTAGTTATTGTTAACATGAAATGAATTTTTTTTTTTTGGCTTAAATTTTCAAATTCTGAGAATTTATCACTCATGATTTTGAAATGAAGATTACAACTTTTTTAAATACGCTGTGATTAAGATGCATTATTTTGACTGATTGTGTCTTCATGGACTTGCATTCTATGTTGTTTAAAAGTGTTGGTTGCTAATGGGCCATTCAGGACTGGTGGATTTGTTTTGGAAGAATGAACTCAAAATGAAAATAGAAATTAAAGTTCTAATTTCCAAGATATTAAAAAAAAAAAAGAAAACGAAATGCATGCATTGGAGTTTTTGAGTATAAATAAGTTCATTATATATGTATATCATTATAAAATATTTTAAGGTTTTTCTTGCTGTGCTGCTTCTTAGTCAAATCTCTGCCCCTTTACCTAATTCTTTTTGTGGGATTGTTATTCCAGGCTGACAATTTACGGCAGCAAACCTTACAACAAATGCACCGAATATTGACAACACGCCAGTCAGCTCGTGCACTCCTTGCGATAAATGATTATTTCTCCCGATTACGTGCTCTTAGTTCCCTGTGGCTTGCCCGTCCGAGGGAGTGAAGCCGATTGTAATTTCTTCCAGGTGGTTGATGTGTTATAATGGGCACTGCAGGAAAATCTGGATGACGTTCCAACAAAGATACTCGTTTTATAGTTTCATGGTTTCTTTTTTCTTCTATTGTTTAGATTTTCTTGTGTTTAGAAATTTTATGTTTGATATATGGATTAGTCTTGTATGTCCAGCCAGTTGAGATCGATATAGAATTTCTGTTATTCTGTGAAATGGTATGTATTTCTGTTTATCATGTAATCAGCATCATCATCATTAGCACGTTTATAAGTAACATTCCATCATCTGTTCCCATTGTATTCAACAGTTCTGGAATGAATTTGAATGTTGGAGAAGGCAATTGTCAGTTTACTTGGTTTTCAATTGTAGGATGCTCTATCTTTGCGGTGAATGGTTACAATATTGTAACAATAGCGTGGTATGACATTTAGTAATATGTAACAATGTTACAGGAATCTTGGAGTACTATTGAGCATTGCCAAAATATCAATATCAGTTACATTTTTCTAGATTGTTGTTCCCGTGCCAGTATCGCTGCATTATCAACTTCTTTTGGGAAGAAACCTTTCTATTTGTATTTGAGATATTTACTCTGTCCAGTTAAATTTTGAGAAAATATTCAACGTTAAGTTTTTGTTAAATTAACATTTATTTTTTAAAAATTAATATTATTTTTTTTAAATTATATTTATCTCTCAAAAAATTTAGAGGATTAGTTTTAGTTTTTAGGGGATAAATGTTAGTTTAATAAAAGTTTCGAGTTAAGAATTTTTTGAAATTTAATTGAGAGGGTAATGAAATTTTTCCTTTTTTTTTTATTCGAGATTGCAAAGATACAGTAATGGTGTGACATCAAGATTTCTCTTTTATGTAGCTGCTTGAGTTGGGACAAGTATATCTGTCAAGCTTTTGGGTTATTAATATTTTGTTAGGAAATAGTGTCTAATTTGTAATTCAAGTAACAAATGGAAGGTATATAAAGTGATTCCTAGATATAAAAAACTAAAATAATAGCGGAGTCTACTGACTGATATAGGGAAAGAGCTAAAGTTTTCGGGTATTTTAAAAAGAAAGTTACAGCCTCCAGAAATTAGTCTCTAAATAACCGTGAGTACATGTAAAGTGATTCCTCATTTTCTTTACAAGAATTAGAGAATAATCATATCTATAAATAGAAATAGAAAATTATTATTTTTTTTAATTTTTAAATTTGGGAAAGAAAAATCATTTGGAGAAATAATAATACTGAATGTGCTCTTAATTCTCTGCTCCTTGCGGCTCTTAATTTTTTGCTCCTTGCTGTACCCTCCCCTCTTCGAAATAGAAAGTAGAAGGATGCAGACGCTGTAAAATTACCATCCACAGAAGAACAGTAAACACAAACAACGTTTAGCTGCATGCATTAGCATAATCTGATTTATGGAAAAACTTCATTGAAACTAGAAAATGGTTATTTGCCTTCAACAATGAACCATAGATAAACAAAAAGACAAAAGGAATTTTATCCAACAGAAAGATACAGGAAAGAGTTCAAAGTTTTCATTATTATTTGAGAGTCTATATCAAAAGCAGGACCCCATGTGAGGCATGTCTGTCAAACAATGTAGGCTCAAAAGTAGTTGCTCTTGTAGAAATTCTTGAGAAAATTGGATATGCCCTGATCCTTACCATCCAAATCCTGCACAAGCCCTTGATTACCGACTACATATTGACCAATGATGTGGTGCCGTTGCTTTGCATGCTCCAGAATGTTGTTCAACTCTTCTGTTCCTTTGAAGAGAAGCATATCAATTACCTGCAGATTTACTAGTATCAGCGAGATGGAGAAAAATAACTCAAAGCCAAAGTTCTTACTATTTAAACATTCCCTACTACAGCGGCAAAAATTCTTTGAAGTCACAATAAGAAACAAAAGTTAGAGCAGTGATTTAAACATGTTAGATAAAATCTAGACCAGCAGCTGACTTCAGTGATCTATTTATCAGAATATCTACAAATTAAAGATCACTTAAGACATACAGCAAATGTTCCCAATCTGGTTTGCCTTGTATCCCTCAAGTAAGAATTTTAAATCCATTATATATTAATGGGAAATTTTGTTAACCTCATATGGTGGCTGCTCTATAATCAAACATGGCCCCTCTAGTTTCAAAATTATCTTTCACCTCTCCTACCATAAAAAATCTTCATTAGAGTTGCAGTCGACTTTATTTGGGACCTCCTTAAAAATGTTGAAAACTATTTGAGACATTTCTTGCTGCTAGAGAATCTAATAGAGACTCTTTAGTAACAGGGCACATTACAGAATGAAGGTGCGTGTTTGATTTAGAAGGCGAACATCAAGGAAAGTCAGCAAAATTTACCCTTTATTCATTCATTTTGGTAAGAACCTTAAGTGAGATGAATGTCACAAAACACACCAAAAAAATAAAAAATAAAAAATAAATCACATCCATAATCTACATAACGCTTCATGTATTGATGCTAGCCTATCAGTCACACACACTTCCAGAGTAAAGCAACGAGTAGTATTGGGATTTTATCTAGTCCAATAGTTTTATGAGGAAGCAAGAAGAAGACTTTCAACTTTAGCATGTTCTAAATGAACAAGAGAGATGAAAGAGTGAAAGCAAAGAGAAAACCAGCTGAGATTCTTGCTCTACTATAGTAAAGCCAAATCACTTTTGACAAAAATGAGAGACCATCAATAAACACAAATTCCTAATGCTTAAACTATTATCTGCCAAGAACCAAAACATAACATAACCAAATGATTCTCCAACACTCCAAAAAACCAGACTAGAGAAAATAAAAAATAGTATTTACCCTAACCCTCTAAGGTAACATATATTAACCAAAAAAAAAAACATTTCCATAACGGCTAAAGGGAGAAACAAGGACACTGACAAGACCAACTAAGGGAACTGCACATGGAGACATTACAATGCTAAGATTGATAGTAGAACTGGATCTCCACTTAACACCTATAACAATATTTAGAATGAACATGATGAACCAACGTTGGAGCTACAAACTGAAGGACTGCTAGAAGATGATACTTTCTAAAAATCAGATTCAGGCACCTCCCTGTTATTCCAACCAAATATAGAAAGTCTCGAAGGAGTTGATAATTTTCTCTTTATCAGCCTGCTCAAGAGACACAAATTTGGCTTTCCAACCAAAAAGGTTAGAAATTCAAATCCAAGCCCCTCGAGGCCACTCAGCTGAGATATATAACCAACAAGTTTCCTGATCAATAAAAGTTGTAAACTCCCAGTTCTGAACCCGTTTGCACACACAGAGGAATTTCTGGGTAAACGGAAAAACATAGAGAAACCCTCTAGCTTCAAGAAGCTAGGAAAGTATGTGTAAAAGCCAAGAATTGGAAATTATCACTTCACGCCTGAACATATTCGTCCGAGGCTAGTGCAAGAGAACCCATATTTCTAAGGCTCATTTAAAGGATTAAATAGATAAATTACCCTATTGCTATTTCACTTAACTGAGATTCCAGAAAAAATTTTCGATAGGCTAAATATCTTTTTAGCGAATCAACGTTGTAAAACTAATTGACTTTAATTCGTCCTAAATAATCAACAATAAGCAATAAAATTATTATTCTTGATTAAAAATCTTAACATTCAGGCCAAAGAGAATTCTGAAATTAGAGTCAATTGGGAATAAAAAAATGCGGCTAAACCACCTTGGGGTTGGTAACGTGAGAGTTCTTGCGGATCTCGGCCGCGATGGTGGAGCGGAGCTGCGACTTGGAGACGACGTCGTCCAGGTTGTAGATTTCTATTATTGACGGTAGCGATCTGCACGCCGCCCTGAAGAAGTCGAAAACGCGACTCCGAGCTTCCTCCAAACTGACCGAGTTAGGTGGCACCTTGACGCTTCGGAGTGTGAATGCCATTTCGAACTCAACTCACAGAGTCGCTCGCTGTCTTTGGCTTCCCAATTGACAGGGAGGCTGGTAAGGTACTGCAATATCATGCGGTAAAATGAAAACTGACGTGTGGGGAGCACAGGCACCACCACGTCGTCGTTTAAGGTGAAAGGGTTGGTAAAAATATGTATCGGTGATATTAATTTTAAAATTCTTCAAAAAATACTTTACATTTATAATTATCGATATTTTCGTAAACTTTTAATATTGAGTTGATTTCCTTGATCTTTATTTAAAAAAAAAAAAATAGATTTATGGAATTCTTTAATTTGCTTCAATACACAGGATTGGGTAATTTCGTTTCGTTTTATTCTAGTAAGGCGGACAATATTAGCATCAGGATGACAATAGAGCTTAATGAAAGAAAAAGAAATTTCCTATCAAAAACAGACACCAATTTTCATAATGTATTTTTTTTTTTAAAAAAAAAATGAGCACAACTACGTGAAATATTTCCCAGCAAACTAAACGTACGATTCATATTTCTCGTCAAACCGGTTACAAAATTAGTCCTCACTGATATCATTCTTGATTTTACTATTACATTTCCCCACATTCTGCGATAAGACATGCAAGTTTAGGCCTGTTGTTGGGTCCTGTGGCTACGTTCTCTATCTTCCTGACGACCAAAAGACCATCTCCGAGCACCCTCTGCATCAAAGTTTTCATAGAAAATCAGCATTTTAAGGAAACAACTTAGATGGGATGGATGCACCACATTATCTGTACGTCTCTTTAATAATATCACAATTGTTTATTCCCTTTTTTTTTAACTCATTACTAACTAAGATCATGAATGTTTGATTCTAAAATTAGGACAAATACACCATATAATATTATTGGACAAAGCTAACATGATATGATATATCTGTTTTATCTAAAATATCATTCCCTTTTAAGGGAAAGGAGGGATGCCCAGCACAAAAAAGGTTCAATAAAGAAAAGGTTGAAATTAGGTTGTGCTTTCAAGCTCCGGGCTGAAAAAACTGGTTTAATATGAGACATGGTAAATTCTTAAAAGGTATCAAATACTTTCGCTTTAAAATAGGGAAGTTCTAAAAAATTGCCTTAATTTTAAGATAACTTAAAAAGTAATCCATTTAAAAATTTTTTTACCACATAGCTTTCTGCTCGGCAGCTCTACAGTTGTCGAACTGCTGAACACAAGCTACTGAGTCGTCGAATTGTGCTGTCAAGTTGTCACACTGTACTGTCAAGCAAAGAACTATAACATATATATATATATATATATATATATATATATATATATATTTTGTAACAAGACTATTTATTATTTTTAAAAATACACCTAAAAATACGACTATTCTAATAGATTTCTGAGTCTGTTTTAAATAACTCAGAAAGCTATTGGTGTATACAACAAGTTCGGAACTAAAGACTACTGCTGGACTCAATATTTTGGTAATCCATGGGATATAATATCTTCCGTAGATGGTCTCAAGACGATTTAGACCTTTAATTAGTTAGTGCCAACTAACAAGTTTATCAAAACAACCCCAAAAATTGAAAAACATAAGTACATATAAAATATAAAATAAAAATACTCCAAGATGCTAGATACACTAATGGATTAAACATACAACGGCTAGAGGACATACCCCAAATACAACATGCTTATTGTCAAGCCAGTCACATTTTGCACAAGTGATGAAGAACTGCAATTAGATGAAGCAATCATAAATAACTCTGCGACAGTTATGAAACAGTGGAAAATTTGAAGAATCTTCAAGAACCATCATTCCAGTGATAATTCCCAATTTTCAAGTTTGTGAAAAATATACGTAAGTCTTCACACACAACTTTTACACTTAAAGACTTTTTTCATAAGCCTACACACATACAGCACAGAAAAGAGAGAAGGGGTATTGTAGTTCCCTGAAGCAGCAAACACAAGTACTATGCACATATTATGACATGTCTACCACAAATTTGTCAGTCTGGTCACTGTTTGTACCATGGATACATAGTAAATTGCAAAAATGCAGCATCCTACTAAACATATTTGATCTGATTATACTTGTGCATATGTGTGCGCATGAAGGAAGAAGAGAGAGAGAAGGCTGATATACATTACCTGACACCCATTAGTACCTGGTCCACTATTTGCCTGAAATACAAGGAAGAAGGTATGCATTCAGTATTGGAAGAAAGATTTTGTCATTGAACTTGTAATATTCAAACCAACTTCAGCAGAAACACATGAGGTATGCTATGCAAATTGAGGCAATCAAGAGATTTAAAAGGCATATTTCAACTAAGCTTAAAGTTCTAGAAGCTACAAGAAACTACCACCTCAAATTTCTTCTTCACTTCTTTGCATGAAAACATCAGAAATTATCCTAAAAGGGAAAGTGCATTAAACCTCAAACGTAAAAAGATGAGGGCATAAGAAAAGTTTAACATTTCAATTAATGTATAAATTACTGATTTTAAGAAAAGGTAAATTTCTTTTACTTCCCCAGGAGTTTGGCCTAATTAAAGCTAGAACCTCTGGATTAAAAAAAGAAAGAAATAGGGAGGGTTTTTAAATAGATTAATGAAACCTTAGGAGAGGTCCTCATGAATTTCGGAGAAGTATATAATGATTTTCAAAATCTCAGGCGATTCCTGAAGAACTATGACTATGAGTGCTGGTATTTTAACTAAACAAAAGGAACGTTAATGATAAGTTTCCCTAAATAAATTCTTAATAAAAAAATTAGGATAAATTTTATTGATCTCCACCAAGGCTTTCCCTAGTTATAGACAGACTTCTCAAGTTTTAAAAGTCTTCATAACTTCTATAGAGATTTCTGCCCAATTCTAAGAGGATCTATTTCCCCACAACCACAGGTGTCATTAGCAAAACATCTCCCTAAATGTGCATTCTAGATCCTATCTAAAAATACAGCTCTTGGCTAGTAATGAAATAAAGACTTTTTATCCTTTCATTAGAAATGTTGGACTAAGGTAACCAACAAATACTAAAGCAGCACAAAATTAACTTATTTGAGAATAAAATATATCATACCATTGATAATAGACCAGGACCAGTGTGCTTGGCAATAAAATTTTCATCCTCAAATTTATGCCCATATATAGAAGTACATCCACTACCATCACCCTGCAAAACAAAATTTAAAATGTAAGGTTAGAAAAAATAACAATAGCATACAAAATTAAGGGACAACTTTTGCTATTGTCAAAAATCATTTGATCAAAGATGGAACTTGTCATATAGATGAATAAAGCAGTGTAAATTCATATGAGAGTTTTAAAAATTAAATATTACCATAGAGGGTTAATTACTATTACTTAGGAAATGAGAACATATCACAAGAAAAATGCAGGAACAAACATGCCCATTTTCTTTTCTCATGTTGCTATGTCAAGCCTTTTCTTCGCTTTAAAGTAAAAGGAAACATGAATGTCCCTACAATAACTTGGCAGAAGCACCCACACTGGCTCTAAATTATGAAACCAGAGAATGTAAGACTATCTTTAATACAGTTAAGAATTTTGAACCTATTTACTTGTGGCTTGACAAGCATTCTAGTGTACCTACAATTATAAAATTTAAACAAGCTTAAATCACCAGTTGAAGGTACCAACCTTCACAAAATCACCAGCTTGAATCATAAAATCCTTGATGACCCTATGAAACTGGCATCCCTTGTAACCAACAGGCAATCCAGCTTTTCTGTTTTTTGAATACAATCGATGAGTTAGACAAAAAGTAATTACTCCCAAAAAAAAGTAGGAGTTGTGTGACATCGAATTTATATAGCATTCATCAAGTACTATAACATGCATTCTAATAGAGTAAAGATTTGACCACTACATGAAGTTTACCCAACAGGAAATAGATAGACATCATCAAAAGCAACAATGACCTCATAATAATAAATTCTAACATCATTGCAAAGAACAAAATGACAGCAGCCTGACGAATGCATTATGCTAAATTTATTAACCACCAAACCCACAATTGACACACAAAATCAGCTCATTCCAGAAAAAAAAGATATACTTAAATATGGAGTCAAGCCAGGGACTTCTGGGCATTGTCAACTTATTTTTCAAATAATAAGGAAACTAGCGAGCACATACCTGTACTCACCAGTGCAGAATTGCCTGACACATAAGAAGAAGAGAAAAAAACGTTAATTACTTATGAGATCCATTAAACTACGAAATTGGATTAAGCAAAGCAAAAATTTAAGCAGAAAAAAAAGAAAAGAAAAAGGAAAGGGCAATAATAAATGTGGAATAACGAAATAATAAATGAGCAGCCAAAAAAATGTGACTGAGATACAGTCATTGTCTCATAGGTAGAAATTTCTAAAATACACATTCTATTCAGAATCAAATTAAGAAAAATGTAATAAAAATAACAAACAACTCTATGTTATCTAACTTTAAGAAAAGAAACTATATTCTCTCAAATAGTAAAGTTAGAAAATAATGTACAAAAGTTACTAATCAGAATCAGACTATCAGCTTCAGTTTTGAACAAGTGAGAACTCAACAAAATAAAGCTAATTTAAGCTAGTGGTATTCTCGTCGTATCTCTCCCTAAACTAACAATACTATTAGCATTTGGAAAGTAATATTTTAACAGGGAAAATTTAGGGCTTGAAAGCAACAAAACCTGAAATTTTCGGCGGTTTTAGGGGCGATATCGGCGAAGAGCTCCATCTTGATACGACCAGCAGGGATAGTACCGATGGTGATATCGAAGAAGACGATCGGGTTCTTAGGGTTCGGAGGCCGCACGTGCCACTCCACGCCACCACCTCCACCCGCTGCTGCGGCAGCAGCGTTCCCGCCTGACGCCATCAATTCCCCCACTCTGATTCTTTCTACAAGCTTCTGCGTTGCGATTTTGGGTTTTACGTTTTCTTCTTTTTGAGTTTTCACCTAAAAAAATAGCTTACGTGTAAGGTGAATAGACAAATATACCCATTCTTTAAAATTTCAACATAAGTAACTAATGTCACTATCGATCTTACTAAAATACCATTATTAAATATTTACTAATTTCACTTGGTCATTTATCTGTTATATGATTATTTCATTTCCAGCAAATAGTATTGACTCGATATTTTACTGTACTCACAATTTTCTCACCTAATAAAAAATATAAAAAAGGTTTTTGTATTTCATATCTCTGTTTTAACTTTTAAATAGTGCGCAAGAACACAAAAGGCGCTCCCGTATTATTAGATGTAACTGGGTAGGGCAGAAACCAATAAAATATTTTATATTTTCATATATCAAAAGTTAGGTTGAAAAAGAAAAAGAAAAAGTGGTAATCAACGGCTATCTCAGCCGCGAATCAAAGAAGGAAACGAAAGTGAGATTTAATAATCATAAAAGTAGTGTCTCTTGCTTTGCTGTACCTCCACGCGGTTGAGCACTTACTTTTGTTCCCAATCTATAAAATCAGGCAAAATCTAAACCATATCATCTCGTTCTGCTCACTACTTACTATTTGCTGCTTCAGAATACCCTTCCTGCAATAAATAAATGTTGGGGAACTCCTCAGGGCCTGCTGTGGTGTTAAAATCTGAGACCAATAAGCTCATCTCCGCAGTATCAAGGCTGTACTTCTTCACGCTGCTGAGAGGTAAGCATCTGCTTCCCCAGATCTAAACAGATTGTTTATAGTCTTGAGATGGTCTTAAAATTAAGATGAGTAGGAGAAAGCTAGATGAGATTAAAAGTGATAGGCAGTTTTACTCTGATAAGAAACGAGTCGACAATTTAGAAAGAGAGGAGGAAAAGGCTATTGGAGAGGATGACGATACAGATGCGGTTATACAACTTTTATTATACTGGAATGAGAATTAGTTGTTTTTGGAATGGGAGGTGTCGGAAAAATTATTGCTTTCTCAATTGCTTACAATGACAAAAGAGAATAAACCATTAATATGGGTATGCGTCTCTGATGATTTGTAAGAATAGTTGTTAAAGTAAATGATATTTACTAATTCTGGATGATGTTTGGAATGAAGATAACAGAAGAATTTTCTAATAAATGGAATAAGAGCTATGATTATCTCCTTTCACACTTGAAACAATGTTTTGCTTATTATGCAATATTTTTTTTTTAAGATTATAATAATGATAAGCATATACTAATTTATTCTGTAAATAAGGCTTTTTCGTTATCCAATAAAATTCAGCAATGAGAAAATATTGGTATTGTATGAATTTAAGATAGTGTTATCACATGCAAGATGCATGATCTTGTCTAGAATTGAATGTGACATGACAAATTTGGATTCTGAGACTTGTTGACGAAAGAAGTAGTCATGCATCACTTGGTTCATTCAGATTTATCTTAAGAATTTTCCAATGTAACTTTAAGAGCAAAACTTATAAGAAGTTTGCTTCTGGGCTTATGGTAATTGGTTGATGTTGATGTGAGAGCTCTCCTCTCCATTTAGTTCCTGGTTGCAAAGTGATGCAGTCATCCAGCAGCAACTGCTATCAGAATGGATCTTGAAGCAATGAACCACCAAGCTTATAATGCATCTAACCCTCCAGCTTGCAAACTGATCACGAGAACTGCATAAGCCTCATAAAAGAAAGGAACACAACAGTGGCAGAAAACGAGCAGGTCATTCATACTCGGGTGATATTGGATGCTTCACATTGATGATGGCCAGAATAAAGTTCAGAGAAGTGCTTGCAACTTTTAGACGTTTCTTACAAGCAAAACAATATTTATCTTTATTGATGTGTAAAATCTTGAAAGCATTGATGAATGTCATATAAAACTTTTCAAATTTCCACAGTATGTTACTCTGAATATAATGTTTGATGAATTAGTGTTATTTTTGCAATGCTTAACATCATAATTTATTGTCTGCTTCAGTACCCTGCACCAGAATAATGTTAGAGAATATAAGAACACAATTAGAAAAGGAATGAGACTTGTGTTTACCTGAACATTTCAGATAAGAATATCTTTCAATGCATTAGTACACATTACGTATCACAATTAAATTCCTGAAAAGTCTGAAAATTAAAAAGCAGTGAACTAATTGTTTTGTATAGAAAAAACCAAAAGAACAAGAAAGGAAAATTTGTGATACTTACAGATCAATATTACTGAGTTCCAGCATAAGTACGATAGTATTAGTAGCCCAAATCAGGCAGCTGCAGTTCCCACTCTAAAGGCTCCGTAACCAGCAGCCAATCAGAGCACGACAAAAGTGAAGGAGATTACAAGAAGCCTGTAATATCAAATTACAACGCTTCACTGTCAAGTGAACAGAGTGGTGGCACAAAGAAAAGCAATGGGAGTAGTTAGGGGGTGTTTGTGAAGCAGCAGAAATTGAGAGTGTGATGAAGAGTTCGATGAATTGTGATTTGCTTGATGGAGAACGGGTTCTGGATGATTCATATCCGCTTTATAAACCACGGTCTTGTTCTTTGATTGATGAGCAGTTCAATTGTTTTGTCCACATGCTGATAAAATCGGCTGCCCTCTTCCTCTCGGTTCCAGTTTGGTCTGGGTCAGAGGCACGGGGATTTTGTTTGTGTTTGTTGAATTGCAGAGATTAAGAGAAAGGAGATCGGGGGAAAAGCGAAGGTATTTATGTCATTCCGTGTTTGGTACAGTATTCATCCTTAAATTACATATAACGATGCTATTTTTTTGGGGGGTCAGTGCCAATTTTTGAATCAGCGGGATGTTGACAAGTCTTAAAAACTCGCTTTATGCCCCAGTGATTAAGTTGATTTTGTAAATTAAAAAAAAAAAAAACTATATACCCTCCGTATATAATAAAAATGCAATACCATGATATGATATGACTTTGCATTATCTTATCTGAGAAGTGTCAAAACAATAACACATGCTTTGAATATTATTTAAAAGGTCATCGTAAAAGTACAACAGATCTTAATCTCTAAACTGATACACATTATTAAAAATTAACCTACATAAAAATAAAAACATTCATGAACAAAGCTATAATAGTTTTATCGGCTACTTCCAATCTGTTCCCACCAAAAACTATCAAAAGTAGATAAAAAAAGGAAGCTAATTTGATCATAATATCTACTTATTACAGATTTGGAACAAAGCAAAAAATGGCAAAAACATTTTCAATTAAAATAATAATTTTACAGAAACGAAAATGAAAAATCAAAAGAATAAAACAAATTAAAGCCATAATAAGAAATGTACGATACAAAATCAGGAAAGGAAAACAAAAATTATTTTCTGTAAGCATTAAAATTATCGTACGAAACAAGTTACTACACATACAGATTTACCATTCAGAGTGTATTCTAAGCATCCATGTATTAGTCTACCCTGAAGACTTGGGTATCTTGTACTGTTTCTTAAGAAATTGAGAGGCTTCTTTATCACTTCTGTGGCATAATACTCTCACTAAAGTCTCGCTATCGGCACCTAATTTGCCTCTGTTACCCTGCATATCAGGAGCACTTCCGGCTCTCAAATCATCTATCAACTCTCGTGTCTGCAAACAATTTTTGATTAGCAAAATGAAAAAGTTGAGCTGCAAATAGTTAATTAATTCTAACACGCTAAATCTAAGTAGTTTGACCATCGCATTACTAGCTTGAAGAAAACAAAGAAGAGTGCATCGATTTATTTTTTGTTTTTTTAATTTGCTAGGAAAGAAAAAAGAGTGTTTATCAATTCATCTAACTAAACACAATTTCAAAGAGATGAACTTTCTTTCCATTTCTAGAATGCTCTAAGGGAAAAATGACTCTTTTCTTAACATTTTCCTTTAATTTTTATTATGGTGAATCTGAATATTTCAGCTGCTAGCCTGTGGACAAGAACATCTCCCTTTTTCTTAGAGGATAGATAGTAAGTTTCAGCCATAATAGAGATTTATTGGAGAGAGTTAGCTACTTTACATTTTGTTCCTCATCATGTTGACCAAATATATTTTTATAAATGACTCTCAGTATCAGTATCAATAAAGGACTAAACTAGGTCCCACAAGATATAATAACCCTCAGACTCAGAGCAAGCTTTCTGTGTAAAAGAACAAACATAAAAGGGTAGTTTTAATATGGTTCAGCCATTGAAAACCTCATCCATTACACAAAAATGACAACAATACCTAAATCTTCCCAGAAAAGGGCAAATCCATGATTTTGGTTCCACCAAAAACATATACAATGAAAGTAGAATAACTAACCTCATAGCCCTGCAACTTTATTACATGTCGAACACGTGCTACTTGATTTTCTACCACTCCTCGAGGAAGCCCATCTCCCCCAGAAATAAAGAATTCCTATCAAACACAACCATACTATAGTAATAAACACAACCAGAAACAAATACTGTATAGTGAAAATACAATAAAATGTAAGGGTAATAATACAATATCGCCAACCAGTGGTAATATTTTTGGGCAAGGAAAAGATTAAATAAAATAAAAATTTGATGACTAGTGCTTGTGGAAATCACTTAAAGAGACTTAAGTCTTACAACACTGGATGTATGCCAAAAAAGTAAGGATTATGACCAATATTTTTAACTTGGAACAGTATTTTATAAAATTTGGATATTATTTGAATTATTTTAAAATTATATAATCATGATACAGATTTTGTATAAGTTGAATTGAGTTTATTTGGTTTCCTTATTTTACATAGATTAAGTATCCATAGACTACAAGTTTTATGACAGAAACCATAGTTTTTTCTTCATTCTCTTTTCCACAGCCTCCATATACTTCTATCTCCCACTTCCAATATACTCAAAAGTACCTTCACAAAAGGACAAGAGTAAAATTCCAAATTTTAAGTCATTTTCAGAAATTTAGACTCTATTTAAGAAATACTATTTTACTATAAAATTTTCAAGGCAAACATTAAATGAGTAATGATCAATTTTAATGGGGAAAGTTGCAACCAGAATTTTCTATTATTTTAGACAGGTTATTACCCTTACAGAATTCTACCTTATACAAGCTCTGTCATATCTTGCTTCAATCAAGTTAATGTAATCACGTGCGTAATTATATCAAATTTAAAGGCTTTTTAAATGGGGAAGAGAAACTTTTCAATGCATCTAAAAACTGTCATTAAAATAAGTTATTTATTGGACAAAGAGTTCCTGTGTGATACCTTCATGATCTCTAAGTCTTCTTCTAACTGTTTTGCATCGTTAGAGGAGAAATGTCGTGATGGGCCTCCATTTAATAGGACCCGGAGTAAACCATCCTGGAAAAGGTTAACATTGTCAAAAAAAATATACTCTCAAGGATCTTTCAAAATATGTAGGCAAAGCAAGGCACAGACCAGTGACGCTTGAAGTAGACTGGTTACAATGCGATCCCTAAGTGGCTCCACAATAACATCACATAACTGATTTAGTTCCTGCATAAGTTAAGAATGACAAACAGCCCTCATCTTAGTATCAATCAAACATAACTTCCATTAAATCTACAAACTCGAGTAAATACATTTTTGTAAGCAAAGTCTATAACTGATTGGCGACCTTTAAAATTGTTATAAGGTCATATCATATGCTTATTAGCTTAACCTTTTGAGATTAATGGTGTTTCTTTGCATTATCAGAACCTATCTGATGATGCTTTATGTTTAAATCCTGAAAATTTATCCTATGTTTATAATAAGTTATAAGACAGGGCAAATGAAACCTATTTCCGAAACCATTGTGTTTGGACTTTGATCCCATGATAAGTCCACTTAATGCACCACACACATGAACAGGTGTGTTATAGTTTAGATAGAGTTGTAAAACACCTTTTTTTTTCTAATAGACAACCCTAGAACATCAACAGAATTAGAAAATTGGCAATTGTGTACCTTGCACAGGGCAAGATCAGAAGTATGCATTTAACTTGTTCACCCAGGTGACTCAGAAATTAAATAACCCAAGAAAAGAAATATACCACAACTGAGATGCCAGGGGGCTTAAAAAGTGAGGAACATAATTTTTTTTTTTGGGAAAAAATTTTATGAATTTAACTTTGCTTTTTCCACTGGATGCCTTAAAGGACAAATATTATCGTATAACACAGTTTGATTACTGGTGTTGCTCTGTAGCTTACTATGCATGGGATATAATTTAAACCCTCATGCTTCAACCTTTCTCCCCATCTTGTTATGCTACAAAAGGAAAATAGTCCAAGTTTTGAGGTAGTAGTCAAAACAGATTCCTTATGGGACATCTTACCATATCAAGCGGTTCAATTATTGCTTCAAACCTAGATCTGGAAACACTTGGTTTATACAAGTTGTCAATAAATGGCTCCCTCAAATCCCAGAAGATAATTTTAGTACCTGCAACACAGAAAAGGAATATTAATCAGCAAACAAGTTTTTTTTTCTTTTTTTCTCAAGGAAATGGGACTTTGGAAAACCCAAAAAAAAAAAAATACCAGTAAACTCGCAAATGCGGTCAATAGCAGCATTAATATCTTTTCTACTACCATCGAATGTATCCTTCTGACTGATTTTGGATTTCTCATCCACTGATTTCCCTGCCAGCAAAAGGATCAGTAAACAAGCATTTCTAAATGGTTAACAGTCTAAGGAGATCAAAGCAGTATGTCCTATAAAGATAGCATAAACAAGGTGAATCTATCAGTTAAAATTATGTAAGAAACAAAAATTTAAGAATGCCATCCAAACAGATGCACAAATGCGAGAATTTTAACAAATATATTCTATCAAGAATCAGCCAACTCTTCTTTCCAAAAGCAGCCGAAATCACACATCATAAATATTTGGGTGTCATTTAGATTTTAGACAGCAACAAATTATTGAAATAAACCATAAAGGTCCAACAAGGTGATGGCTAGTGCCATGCATTACTTGATAACTCTTTCAAAAAGTTTCATCAGCCAAGATCAGTGCCCCATCTTGCATACTTGTTAATTAACTCCCTCTTCGAATTTTTTTGCCCTTCTTCACTATCAATTTTGACATGGTTTTGGAAGATAAGAAAGTCATTGCAAAGATAAAATTGGTTATGAATGTTCTTGATCAAATGATGGTACTATGATTCAATCAAACTAATGTAACCAGAAAGATTGAAAACAGAGGTTAAATGTTTAGATACGTACTGACAGATTTTTCATGAGGCTTTTTCCTTGCCCAGCGCTCCAAAATGCTATCTTCCAACTTATTCAGTTGACTAATCGCATACTGTTAACAGAATAAATATTTCCATCAGAAATATTATACTAAATGCATCAGCAGATATGTTCTATGTTTAAATATTATACTAAATGCATCAGCAGATAAGTTTTAATATAAGACATATCATTTTATAAATTATAGCATTTCTTTTTTTCCTGGATTAAAATAAGTATAGCTTGAATGAAGCTGAATGTCTTTAGAAAAGTTTTAATTTTTGATGGAGATAAATATTATGTGAACTTCATGGCAATTAAGAGAATTCAAACCGAAACTTAACTGTCAGGCAGAAACAGAATAAAAGACCATATTGAAACCTAATCCAATCAACCAGGGGCATGTTAATCAACCTTCATGTGAAGGCCTGGCAAATTATTTTCTAACAGGAATTGCAAAAACTTTGAAACGATGTTAGGGCTATTAACTTTAACTACCATAAGTGATACCACAACAGATGTTGTACTTGAACATTTACACAGAGAAGTACAATGTTTCCAATTAACTTAACCAGCAGATCTTCAACCATTTTAAATTTAGAGGGGTGTTTTGAATTTAGTCAAATCTTAATTTTTTTAAATTGCCTAGCCAACGTGTCTACAAGTTGACGAGCATTGACTCATCAGTTATTAAAAGTAGACAAACACTGGCAAGTTGTTCATTACTAGTCGACAAGCACTGACTAGTTGATCATCACACGTCGATGAGCTATAACTTTTTGGTCATGAAAAGCTAACAACGTGTACTTCAGCATTTTTCATTTTGAACTTGGCTAGACAATAAATAAATAAAATTGCTAAAAATCAAAACAATATCCTAAATTTGGTTATTTTTAGAATTTTTTCTTTAAACTTCATCCATAACCAATTTCAAGGGATACGGTAAAGGTAAACAAATCTGATAATAATATCCTCCACAGTGTCCTATTTTTCACCGTCATCATAACTGGAATAGCCTTGCAACCTTCTCATGGTCATTGTTTCATGTGTCTTCACCTTTAAAGAAAAAAGTTTCTTCTACTCTACAAAAGATTAAAACCTAGCGTAACCAATTGAAAATGTAACTCAATTAAATCAACTTTCAACTGGACTATGCCAATCAATAAGTTAAGCTAATGTATAATTGATTTGTTAACGCCAATCATAAAGTTAAGCTAATCATAATAAACAATATGATAAATTACCCCAACCTCAGGAAAGAACAAGAAGAGATCCATGTATATTTTCAAACTTAGAGAAAGTGAAGCTAGAACTCACATGTAGAGTATTTAACTGAACACAAAGAGTTGGTGTTGTCAATACGTTAATTTCACTGGACCTTCTTTCATTAGACATCCTAGGGTCAAATAGTTCCTTCTTCACAAAAGCCTTTATTCCAGCTTCCTTCGTGTATCGTGTGAGGACAGGCTCAGGAGGAACTAAATCCTCCTTGTTACCTACATGGCCAAAATCACAATTCGGAGTCCACTAAGTAATATTGAAATGTAGGAAGCAAAAGTAAGGGAGAAGTTACTACTGGATCAATTGGAAAAAGTTGTAAATGTGGCAATAGAAAAAGATAACAAGAAAAGAAAATACATTCATGAAAAGGACATTTAAAGCACTTATTTCCAAATAAAAGAACCTCATTCAAAGCAAGGAAGACAACAAAGAAAATATCACAGAAGTACTAGTTTAATATGCACAAAGAAAATTAGAGAAGATGAGTGGTGGCATGCAAGATAACTAAGCTCTTGTATGGATTATATTGTCTTGAAAAGGTAGTAGGATGCATTAGTGTGAAGAGAAGCTTCAATAAGATGATAAATCTCGGTAGAAGTCCTAAATTTCCTATTCAGCCTGTTAAAACAACAAGAAAGATAATGAACAATAAAATCTCACTTAAAAATTCAACAAATCTGATTGAACAAGTAATATACCTATGTGACCAAAAATAAAAGATCACCTAAAACAGATAATTTCTCCATGTAAGTAGATGGATTATATTGTCTTTGTACCCCTTCATACAATAACTGTACTGTCTATAAGAGAAAGGTGCTTGTGTAACATGATCCAGAATCCAGAAATCCGTCAACCAACAATGTATATAAAGAACATACCCAACTTGTCAATAACATGATTTGCGTACACTTGAAATGTGTTATCAATGCCACGAAACAATGTACTCAATTCGGTAGACCTCATTGGAACTTGAAGTTCAAAAAACTGATCAACTGTCTGCAATAAAAATTAAAGTATTCATTATGTAATGAATAGTAATTCCATACTGTGATTAATTGTTATGATAGAAATGTATTTGAACCGCCAGCCCAAAAAATAAATAAATCAAGTAGATAACTATGAAAACTGAATATTTTAAATCTCCCACAAGCAAATCTCACCACCGAAATTAAGGAGTCTAATCAAATTTAAGTCCAAACACTGATTAAACTGTCACTGATTGAATCCTTTTCCTCAGAAAATGTGAACAGACTACAGTAAACAGCCAGCTAATTACTTTGAGGCAAAGCCATAAAAGAATGCAACAGTAAAGACATACAGCAAACAATCCATACCTCCTCCACAATCCTATAAACTTCAACAATCGAACTTCCATGCCGCTGCTGAGGTGAGATTGGGTCCCACCGCTGCAAAAGAACTATCCATAGTTAAGCTATAATTTTTACAGATGAGCTAGACAAGTAAAAAAAAACGTCAACAAGAGATGAAATTGAATATATGTTACTATTATTTGAACTTTTGTTATAACCTTACTTGTAGGCTTAATATTTAGGTCATGCAGTAACTTAACATGGTATCAATGAGAGTTACTAAACAAGAAACAAGGGTCAGATTTACCATGTGATCTTGTGTTACAACCCCCCAACATTTTGGTTAAATTTAATCTTGTGTTTAATCCACATGAACCAAGAAGAGGCAAGTTGAATTTAAAGATCATTAGTGAGCCCCTTATAGGCTTAGAATTTTGACTCAAACGATTATTAGGAATATTGGATGAGTAGCACCAAAGAATATTAAGTATTCACCTCTTGTTGAATTGCTCGCTCCACCCAACCTAAAATTCGTCCAAGCTGTGAATTGAGCCACCGCAATACCAATGTCCCAGATAGAGACTCAATCTGTTAACAAATAAATTTATGAGTATAGTGAACAAAAACCTGACAATCAAAATTTGGATTTTAAAACAAATAAAGACACGAATGAATATTTCCAATCATCTCCCCCAAGATGTGAGGTCCTTCCAGCCATATTAATTATTATCTAAGCTTGTTACTGTTCATAGGTCTTTTCTTCATTTTAATTCAACAAGACCAAAATTGTTTTCTTCTCAAAAAAAGCTATGTTCTTTCTTGGCAATAAATTCTACTTGAAAATTACAAAAATGCAAAGAAAGGAGAAGGAATGAATAAGAACCTGCTATGCAATTTAATCTAACCATCTTACCTGGTATACTGCTAATTTTCTGCAATAGACTGCTGCAGTGTCCTCTCCACAGGTAGATGTGATAAGCGATATTATGTAGTGCTCAAGGCTATCAGCAGCAGGAAATACAGATGCAACATCCTCAGTCAAATGTTCAGCACCATCTAGAAAAGGTCTCTAAAGATGACAAGTTCATTAAGATCTCATAAACCTAACACAACAATCAATGCTGTATGAGGAACCCAAAGGACAGTACCAAACAAACTTACCAACTTGATCCCATAAAGCTTGTGAAGAAGTGAAGCAGAAATAATAGCTGCTTGGGGATGCCTCTTAGAGAGAACAGGCATGAACAAAGATGAATCTTTTCTTAGAAGTTTTTTGGTCTCTTCTGCAAGCAATGCCAAAGGATGTTCATGTGATGTGTCTGATTTGTCAAGAGCCTGCAGAACCTGCACAGAAAAGTGAATATTAGAGTACACAAGGGAAATCTAGTCAAACATCAAAACTTGAACTTCGAATATCTGTTTATAACTCTTTATTTGTTCAAAAGCAGAAAGCATACGAGATTTAAAAATAAATGGTGTTTAGTATTTTTATACATTGTGTAAAATACGTAGTGGATGACCAAAGATGCATTTTCCAGTATCTTTCTTGTGGTAAAAAAGGGTTTTTCATTGAGCTAATGAATTTGGTTACATTCCACAGAGCCTCCTTTTTCCATCTACTTTTTAACTTTTGCTACAAATTCCTTGATTTCCTTTTCTTTAGAGACGGATAAACCCACCCTCTTCTCCTGCACTACGTAAAAGCACCTCAACAAACTGGAAACTAGTTCCCAATCAGGAAACATTCTTTATACAGCTTTTAATTCTCAATATAAAATCCATTAAAACCCTAAAAGCAGCCATTTGTAACAAACCATGTGTTCCAGAGTTTCAGTAATGTGTACTTGTTTACAGGAGCATTCTGAGGACCTGTGCGACAACGAATAACAACATTCCAGGTCATAATTCTATTGGGAGCATCATCAGAATATGTAAGGTCCCATTATTTGTACTGCTGGCAGCTGCTTGAATGTATGGTCCCATTCAGTCATAATATTTTCTCTTCTTCCACATATATCTTGTGTTCAAGGAGACACTGCAGCTATATCAAGATATTAAAGTGCTCTCCATTATGATTTTTATTTGTCACTGGGATGCGCAAACTTAAATTTCATCAGAGAGTGAATATGTTCTATTAACAGTAATTTCAGATCTCAAAATGCCTGGTAAACCAAACTCCATTAACACTGAGGCACTGAGAATTTTCTCCTACTACAGCATGAGGTAATTAAAGTATGAGTTTCAAAAATTATATGATACTGGATTTGGGCATAGTATTTGTAAAATCACTTGCTATAACTATAATTAGTTGATTATAGAACTCATGCTGGAAAGCAGATACAAGAGAGCGAAGCAAACTTTTTCCTATCTGGACTTCTCTAGTATTAACACAAAAGAACAGAGAAATTATAAAAACAAAATGTAGAGAACATAAACAATAGAATGAGTTCAAAATTTTTTTGCTGTTTCTTTTTTGTAAAACAATTTAACAATTGATAAGTATCTAAATATATCCAAACTCTAAAATTTTGACGCAACTTATACAAAAATTAGATGGATATAACAGTGGGAAAATTTCACATTGGTCAAACATAATTTAGGCATAAAATAATGTGCTAAAAAGATTAATAAAATGTATCAAACAACCCAATACCATATAAATCAGAAAATTTACAACAATTGGCATCAAGACTTACCCTTGCAAATGAATTCTTAATGGACGATGATATATAAGTTTCTATTTGATCTCGATCTGAGACTGATATAGATTGCATTCCCTGCAGAAAACATTAACAAAGTGACTTTCAACATCATACATATAAAATCATGTAATGGGTTCAGCTCTTATAAAAAACAGTTCCAGAAGTAAAGAGTGTCTTCAGCAAATCTTTGCTTCGCCAGCAAGCAAACCACCTACTTCTAAGACAGGAAAATTAATTATAAGTTTTAGATACTATTTACGTTGGTATATTATTCGTTAACAAAAAGTAAAGGCAGGTATACCACTTCAGGTTCTTCCAACAGAAGCCTTCGAGCAAGCATTGCAACTGATAGTACATTCTCCATTATCACCAACCCCTGCATGGGAAGTTTTATAATACTGAGTGGCAAAACTAGGAAGATGGCCTCAATAAAAGGCAGAAAAAAATACTATGAGAACTGGAAAAATGCAACCAAGATGTTAGCCTCTCAAATCACAGTGCGGTATCTTTCAACACAATATAGCTTAAGCTTCAGAACAGATCAAACTTCTAAATAGCAAAATACGATGCTCAAAGAAGCAAATCATACCTCAGCAAAGTGCAGATGATAGTCTCCTAGCTGTTTATCGGCCCATTTTTTAATGGGCAGTAAGAAAGACTGTAAGAAAGATAGACTCCTGGCGCCCTCTTCACCTTCAATTTTAGAACTCAAACTTTTCAAGTGTAACCTTTCTTGTGGACCTCGTTGTTCCTTAAGTGGTATTTTCTTCAACTGCTCAATGGCATGTTGCAACATTCCTTGCTCACTTGTGATAGCAAACTATAATCACACGACCAAATAGGTATGGAAAATTAACAGCAATTTTAACGACCACAAGCTACTTTATATTTAAGAGAAGAGCTCCCACAACACTAATACCTGACGAAATAATACCCATGCATAGCAGGTGTAATGCATCGTCTCTGTAATCCCTAAAACACGCCATGTCGACTTTAGGAGCTCAAGAATTTCTTCCACTTCCTGGAAATAAACAAGCTGCAGTTTATCCCAAAAAAAAAGTACTCGGAGCTACCATGAATCAACCATATCGTTTTACAAACCATCGGTTGATTTTTATTCAAATAATAGCCAATTGGATTGTACGTATGTAACAATATCCTAATAATTTTAAGATTATTGCAAAGGATGTTTTGCATGACATAGTTAATCACAAAAATTCTCACATACAATAAATAATTAAACACTCAAAACTGTAGCCCACAATTTAAGCACAAAATAGTTCAAACAGAAAAGATATTTGAAAGACTTTAGAAACTCAAGCCCTTCTTCTTTGGTATCATATCACCATGATGTTCAAAGAAAATGTACTTACCTCTGTCAATTTCCCCTCATCTAAAATGTCAAAGACACTGAGAAGGAGTTTCTCATATAGTCTAACATTTATATGATAACCATCTGCCCAGTGGCATACTTCACCCGTTAAGTCACCTCGAGCTGGCCTCTCAGCAAGTGGGATGGCTATCTCTCTGAGAAATCTCAGACATTCTGTCCGTTGGAGTTCACCAGTAGCAGATGGAAGGGACTAACATCAAGGACAAAGAGAAAAGCAAGATGAGAAGGGCAACAAGTAAAACACTACAAAACATTCCAATATGTGCAATAGAAGGAAGCTAAAATTTAGATTGACACAATTTTGACTAAAAGTTAACTTTCTTGCTAATCTATATCTATTGAAGCTTAAAATGACATATTTCTCAAATCAGACTCCTTTCTACCGGTCAAGATTCATATAAGCAATTTTCCAGTTTTAGGTAACATATCAGAAATTTCTAAATCAGAAGAATTGAAAATTATATTGCTAACAACAAGATTCTACGGCCCACCAAGAAAAGAAACACGCAACTTTTGAGGCTGATTCAAATGAATAAAGAAAAAGGAAAAAAAGAAGCACCACTGATTGACAAAATAAATTATACACGCACCTCAGATTCCTCAATTTTTGCCAAAAGCATACTCAACTCACTCGCTTTGCGCCCAGATTCCCCAAAGCCAACTGCCGGGTGATTAATAAGCCCCTCCTCCAACATGTTTAACTGCAGTGGCACAAAGTGCCAAATATGTACTTCAATATGACATGAATATCACCACCATCTAATTTTACCAAACAAAAATTGTTTATTTGGGGAAAAAGAAAGGGGATAAGGAACAAAACTTACCTGCCTTTTTTGCCAACGTATATATGTTTTTTTATCAGAAAATTCTGTGCGTGAAATACAGCATAGCAATTCCAGAGGAACCAAGAGGGTATCCATTCTTTTTCCAACTTTTCCTGCCAAAGCATTAAGCAGCCCTTGTCTTGTTCTAATGTCCATTGATTCAGAAATCTGCATCCATGAGCATGCATGTGAAATGAATCAACATCAGGTCCAAAACACTAGCAAACCAAAGAAGAAGAATATAACGCAAATTACAACTTAAACAAGCATGAAAGCATAACCAAGAAAAAATAACAAATCTTTTCAGGGTCTAGTGTATACACTCAAAACGCTACCTTAAAACAGTTATCTTCTATTTTTAGAATACTTAAGAATGACTTTTGATATAACTGCGTCCCGCAATGCATTATTCAAAATTTAATTTTCAATTATTGTCAACTCCCTTGTTTTTTCTTACAAAACTTTATGCATTCAACCCTCATTACAATCACACAATATATATATATATATATATATTAAATAGAAAACAGAGGAAATAGTAGATATCATTCAGTAGATATTTAGAGATGCCTTTTGTGTGAAAATAGAGTAAGATCTGTAAGATGATGGAAGGGGAAAAATAAATCCTTATGTGAAAAAGCACATGCTAAAACAATTAATTGACAGTCCACAAAGAATTCTGTGGCAAGAACCATGGAAGAGAAAATAAAGAAAAACAATAGCACAGAAAGATTACGGATAAAAAATAACTATTTAAAATACCTCCATCTGGACACGCATGGTCTCCAACAAACCAACCAATCCTGGTGCACGTTGAGATTGGTTCAAAACATTTTCATTTTTGCTACGTCCAAGCTTCCTCATCAACCTAGACTTTTTGTCCTTCCTTTTTTCCTTGGATGGTACAATAAGGCCTCTGCTTTTATTTAGCAGAAAAATCAGAATTCGAGAAAGAGAAATAAAGAAACATAGAAACATATTTTAGAATGCAATGGCAAGACAAAATGTTATAAAACTAAAGAGGGGAAATAGATCTTTGAGCCAAAACTAATAATGGAAGTTTACCCAGCAGCCCCAGCACATGCCAACAGGACTTCATATGCAGTTTCACGGAGGTCATCATCTGTAATACCTGAAAACAATAAAAGTATAGCACTTATATTGCAACCATCTAATGATTTTTAACTTACAACACCACTCAGAGCTTCCAAGTCAATCACTTAAGTTCCATTAATTTCATTGGTTGAATACATATGAGTACAGTACGTACCACAGTTCAGCATTCAAATTTCAACTTCCATTTATTCATACTTTTTCTGAGAGAAAGAAAGCAACTAAATTATATCCATGATGCATGCAAACAAATGAATCCTTGCATAACTGTATCTTACATTTCCAGGACCAGATATAAATTTAAATATCTAACACATTATTTTGTTTAATTTTATTACCTGTGGCAAAAGAGGGTAATTTCACCACAAGATCAGAAGCATCATTTGGACGCCGTCTTGAAACCCGAAGACTATCAATTTCCTCAACTTCATCATCATCCTCAAAATCTTCAATGTCATCAACAGTTAGTTCTTTTTCTTGTGTGGAGTTAAAAGATTCTGACCTTGATACAGCTGATAAAACAGGTGATGATGCAGAAATAGACGAAGGCGTCACAACAGGAATAGGAGGTGGTGTTGAAATAGGATAAGGCGGTGGTGCCCTTTTTGGAGGTGAACCTGAAGATTCAGGATTTGTAACCAAAAAAAACTCATCGGAAGATCCTGCATTTTTCTGAAAATTGGCAGAACAACCAAGCATTTAAAATGATGAACGGCACAAACAAAAGGCACAGATCCAAGAGGATGGTGAGAGAGCTTTTTAGCAAATATATAGCGAATGAGGTCGTGTGAATTTGCACTATTGAGATTACAGATAACAAGCCAATAATCAGCATGATGAATCATAGCTTACCATTTGGGGTAATTCACTGTAGTCATGAAAATCTCTAATAGCCTCGGAGAGTTCAAGCATTCCACCTACATCAACACAGAAATTAAAAAATAAAAATAAAAACTCTCATAAAACGAATTTAAACACATATAACTACAAGTTGAAACAAGTAACGCAAGATAAATCATTACATTACCCTTTTTAGCACAACCAAGAACATAATCAACACTGACTTGATCCAAATCCACATCATCCAGTGTAACCGCACCAGGAGGCATTATGACTTTCTTAATTAAGCTACCAGAAAGTATAAAATCCAAAAGTATACGCCTGTCACGCCGGTATCTCTGTAGAAGCTCCAGTGCATCTTCCCTAAAAACATCACACGCCATTTTTTTTTATTATTTCATATAGAAATATTGCCTTTCAATGCTTTGTGGACACCACAGTCGTGCTTCAAATATTCAAAACCATTTTTGATCAACGTTGCAGTGTTCATTTTAAAACTTACCTGAGATTTTAAAAATATATTAAATATAAAAACTCTTAGAATTACCTTTGGTAAAGCAATTCATAGGTGACAAAAGCGCTTTTCTACAAAATCACTTCCAAAAGCACTTCTAAGTTTTTCTTTCTCAAAAAAATAAAGAATAGATTCCATACTGGAATTCTAATAGAAAACATGAACTTGAAATGGCACATACTCTTCCATGATAACTTCAACGATGAATCAGAAGAAAATTCCACAAACTCCAAAAGCTAGCTCCACGACCTGAAAAAAAAAAATGAATAGATCCTCCCACTATCAATACCAAAAAAGAGATCAAAAAGTTACACATCACATTACAATGCTATGGGATGCAACAGATAATAACTATCTCATTTTCAACTTCTCTTCGGCTCAAGAGACTTCCGAAAGCAAATTCAATAATTCACTCTAATTTACGTCGGCTTTCGCGGTAACCAAACAGAGGAAAATTTAAACAAAAAAAATGAGTGATTGCGAAAACCGATCTAGAAATTAAAAAGAAAAATAAAATTGAGATTTAAGGTAGTCAAGGAGACGTAACTCGGATTGATTCAGCAATATGAGACAAGAGTCAATGTGAAGCAAGAGAAGGTCAAACTCAAATTGGAGATTAAAGTAAGAAGAGATTAAGTTAAGAGTTGAAGCGAATTAAGAAGGCTCGTTTTGGAAATTGCGGGCCCATCTGAGCGAGAGTTCCGTTAAGAAAAGAGGATGTAGCAAATCCAAGTCGGAAGAGATATTCAGATTCCAACAGTGAGCCACTGGCCCTGCCAGCTTGTTTTATTTTTTTTTAGGCAGAAAATTACACGCCCCCAAGGTATGGTCTTAATAACCTGGCAGTCCTATTATTTTTCTAGTAACACTTAACCCCCATCATAACGGTTCCGTTAGCAAGCTAATAACATTTTACTTGGGATCTCACCGTTATTCGCTTACGACAGTATTTGGATATTCTATTTTAATATATTTATTTTATTATAAAATAATTATTTTATTATATATAAAAGTTAAAAAAAATTAAAAAAGATAAATAAAATAAAAAAATTTAATAAAACTTTCTTATATAAAATAATTTTTAATTTTTTTTTTAAAATACATGTTGTTACTTCTCACTAATAAAAATAATTCATATTAATTAATTAATTTACTTTTGACTTCTTAATTAATTAATTCATGTAAATCAATTAATATTGAATATTAATAAATGATAAAATATTTTATATGTAGTTATTACCTAATAAATGACCCTATTTTTTATTACTTAATTATTTATTGCAAATCTTAATATGAATGAGTCAAAAGTAAATAATTAATATGAATTATTTCTATTAATGAAAAGTAACAATATGTATTTTCAAAAACATGTTAGATTAGGCTGATCCTATTTTTATTACCTAATTATTTAATTATTTACAGAAAAAAAATTTCTTTTTTGATTTATTTTGACTTTAAAATATAATAAAATATCAATTTTATAAACAAGAAAATTTTATTAAAATATAATATCTAAGTACTGTCAGAAGGGTATAACAGTCAGATTGCAGTAAATTGTTACTGACTTGCTAATCGAACGTTATAGTGAAGGTTAGGTGTTATGAAACAAAAACTAACGGGGGTGACGGTGTACTTAGGCCATACCTTGGGGATGCCTATTTTTTCCCATTTTTAAAATTTTTTTGTGGTAGAAATGTCCCTATCGGCCAATTTTCTTATGTTAAACGATTTTAGCCAAAATTTCATTCCCTAATACCTATTTTGTTAAGTACATCTTATCACTAAGCATATTTTAAATCAACTTATTTTCACAATTATAAGATTATTTTCATNATAGTTAATAAAAAATTCAATAAATAGAGATTAATTGAATAAAAAATTAACATAAATAAATAAATAAAATTTTTAGGAAACGAACTATATGAGTGATTTATATATTATGTTTACTAATTAATCTTTGCACTAAAATTTTGAAAAACTAATTAATTGTATTTTTTATTAAATTTATTGATTAATTTAAGAAAAACTATGGAGATTGATTTAAATTTATTTTTAATAATATTTTGTACTCAAAAGTATATTTTTTTTCCCTGCCAAAATTTTATGGATCACCTAAAATATCATTTTAACTTTTAAAACAATATATTCTTCGTACAAATTCTTTTATAGAAAATTTGAATCACTGATAATTAAGTACAAAGATAATTTCAAAGTCATTAAAAATTAAGTTTATAATATAATTTAAAAATCACTACAAAATAAAGCTCAAAATTAAATTAAAACTTAATTTCAATAAATTGTAGTTAAGTTCTAATTTAATTTCGAGCCATTAAAATTAAGCACAAAATTCGTCTTTGAGTGAATCAAAACAAAGTTAGCATTTAGTTTCAATTAACTTGGGACTAAATCCGAAGATACTCCAAATTAAGTATAAGATTTGTTTTAAATCTTTTGAAAATTAAGTTTAAAATTAATTTTGAATGGCTCGAAATAAAGTATAAAATAATTCTGTCAGTCAAAATTGAGTTAAATGCTAATCTCAAGTAACTTGAAATTAAATTTAAAGCTAATTTCGAAACACGATTTTATTATGATACTTATTATACAATACATAGTTCAATTTAATTTATGACCCGAATTTACCAAACATGAAAAATAGTTCAATCGGGTCGGATCGGAAA